>CM050163.1:279293972-279451472 GCA_027410445.1 Discoglossus pictus
TATATATAGATGTTCAATTTTGCATAGCTCGAGAATTACATTATTCACCTAGTATATGGGAAGTATAACATCGAACAAACAATGAATAAATAAGTCAATGAACTTATTACCTGTATCTTCCTTGCTTTTTTTTTTTTTTTCCTCCTTCTTCCTGTCTATCTTCTTCAGTTTACTCAATTCGCCAGTAGTTGTCCACGCCCAAGACACCCGTCACCCCGGCCTGGAGTCTCCGCCTCATCCGATTACGCCTTCCCTTCCTAGTGTACTAATTTCCACTCTAAATCAAGTTTTTGTTAAATTAAAATAGCTTTGTCCGACTCCACCCATCTGTCCCAAATTTGACTAAAAGTGGAGAGGGAGTTGTTTATTGAATGCGTCATTTTTTCATAAATCATGATGTGGTTTAATTTTTTTATAACCTCTTGGGTGTCTAAATGGGGTGATTTCCAATTCTTTGCAATGTGGCTTTTGGTTGCCAGCATGACCATTCGTATCCACTTGTTATGGTTCTTATTAACGTTCAGTACTGGCATTCCCAGTAAGCATGTCTCCATAGAGGGGTGTATTTCCCTGTCTAATACCTCAGTGATCATTGCAGTTACCCTTCAGCACAGGGACTGTACTTTTGGGCAGTCCCACCAGATGTGGCCAAAGGTTCCTCTATCTGAGCAGTTCCTAAAGCACTCAGGACGGGAAAGCGGATTTATCTTATTTAGCCTGTCAGGTGTCATGTATACCCTGTGTAGTACTTTAGTTGCTGTCTCTAAATAGCTAAAGAAGAGGGAGCCTTTAGTCAGTGCCTTGTGTATTTTTCCCCATCTCTGGGTGACCCATTCTACTCCCATTTCCTGTTCCCATTGTAGGACATGTTTAGGCTTTTGGTCTTTAAGTGGCTTGTTGGCAAGCGAGTAAAGGGTACCAATTATGCCTCTGGCTAGGGGATTCTGCGCACATACTTTCGCAAACCAGGTGTCCTGTGGGGGACCCCAAGATTTGACCAGTTCTTGGACCCTGTGGCATATCTTGTTATAGTTAAATATCTCCCTGTCTGGTAGATTGTACTTATTTATGAATTGTATAGAGGTTAGAAGGTTGCCGTCTTGGAACCATGCCCCTAGCAGGTCTAGTTTCCGCGAGAGCCACCACGCTTTTGAGACCCCCCCTAATTCCTTCATAATCTGGGACCCCGAAAGGACTGGCGTGAGAGATGAAAGGGAGTGTGTTAACTGCCTCTTGGAGTTCGCCCCTCTCCACTCCTGCAGGGATAATTTAATCATTGGATTATTGTAGCCTGATTTTGCTATTGGGGGGAGTGTCGGGACCAAATGATATTATCCCATTTGTAGGGTTTCATTTGATAGTTCTCTAGGGATACCCACATTGGTTGGTGTTCACTGGAATGGGCTTGTGGTAGGAAGGAAATCTGGGCTGCTTTAAAGTGGTGTATCAAATGTGGGCATGCCAAACCCCCTGCTTCTCTGTCTCTATACATTAGGGACTTGTTGATTCTTGGGTGTTTATGTTGCCAGATGAATCGGAAAACCGCTTTTTGGAAGCCATCTAGATCTCCTCTATGTATTCTAATCGGGAGTGTTCTAAAATAGTATAAGATTTTGGGTAACATGTTCATTTTAAAAGCGTTTATTCTACCTGTCCATGACAGGTTGTATCTATTCCACCTAAGTAGATCTGCTTGTAATTTTTTGTAAAGGGGGATATAATTTTCTTTGTATAAAGCTGACAACTCTGGTGTGAGGTTAACTCCTAGATATTTGATACTTCCCTTTGGCCATGAGAACGAGTGTCCCTCTTTTAGGGCTTGTACCTGGTCTGAGGGCACTCTCATGCATATTATTTCAGATTTATCTGCGTTAACTTTGAGGCCTGACAAGTTCCCAAACCGGGACATTAAGTCCATAAGGGCTGCTATTGAGGTTACCGGTTTTGTAAGCGTGCACAAGATGTCATCTGCGAACAAGCTGCATTTCATTTGTTGACATCCCACCTCAATACCCTGTATGGTGGGGCATGTCCTAATGGCCTGAGCAAGAGGTTCGATGGCTAGAGCGAATAGTAGCGGGGACAGGGGGCATCCCTGCCTCGTACCTCTCTGGATGTTTATAAGATCTCTATTAGCCCCTGGAAGCCTGAGGCTTGCCGTCGGTGCTTTGTATAATGTATTTACTAGATTTGTAAATTTGCCTCTGATGCCGAATTTATCTAGAACCGCATGTAAATAAGGCCATTCAACGGAGTCGAATGCCTTTTCTAGATCTAAGGCTACTAGACTGAGAGGTATATTCGCCTTTTTAGCTATGTGGGAGACATTTAGAATACGTCGTATGTTATCCCCAGCTTGTCTGTACGGCACAAAGCCCACTTGGTCTTTGTGTATTAGTTTGGGGAGGAATTTGGCTACCCTTGCTGCCATTAGCTTAGATAGGATTTTAATGTCCCCGTTTAACAGGGATATTGGCCTATAGTTCCTTGGATTTAAAGTATCCTTTCCTGGTTTAGGGATAAAGATTACATCTGCCCTGTTTAGCTCGGCTGGCATTGGCTCTCCTAATAGCATCTCATTAAATAATTTGCTTAGGTGTAGGGCAAGGTGTTTTGCAAGGCTTTTATAGTATAAGTTTGAGTAGCCATTCGGGCCAGGGGCTTTTCCTGCTTTAAGCGTTTTTATAGTGTCAATAACTTCGGACGGGGTTATCTCTGCATTTAGGGAGTCTAATTCCCCCTCCGAGATTTTGGGAATGTCTAGGCTGTTAAGGAATTCCTGCACTGTGAAGTTATTGGCTTTTGTTTTTGCCGAGTAGATTTCTTGGTAGCACTTGTGGAATGTCTTTTTTATTTCCGATTGGTTCATTGTAATTTCTCCACTTTCTGTTTAAATTTTGGTGATATGAGTTAAGTTTTTCTTTAGATTGAGTCTGCGTGCAAGCATAGGGGAGGGCTTGTTACCCTGGGCGTAAAACTTATGCCTAGTTTTCCTAAGGGCCTGTTCAGTTTTAGCGGCTAGTACAGAATCTAGTTCTAGTCTAGCGTTGTCTAGCTGGGTTCTAGAGACCCCAGGAGCTTTGGCCTGAATTGCTTTTTCCAAGTACTGCAGTTTTTAAAATAAGTCATTTTCTTTTTGAATGCATTGTTTCTTTCTGGGAGCTGCCAGTTTAATTATGGTGCCTCTAATGTATGCTTTGTGCGCTACCCAGACCCACCCTATATTTGCCTCGGGGACCATGTTTAACGTGAAGTCATCTTGAATGTCATGTTCTATTTGAGCTAGCGATCCGGGATTGGTTAGAAGTGCCTCGTTTAAGCTCCACTTCCCAGGGGTTGTGAGACTAAGTCCCAGTTGAATTTTGATGCTAACTACCACGTGGTCAGACCAAGGGCAAGGGTGGATCTGGGCATCCACTGTGTGGTTAAATAGCGAGGTATGAGTTAGGAGAACATCTATTCTGGAATAGGAATTGTGAGTTGGGGAGTAATAAGAACACTCCTTTTCCGAGGGGTGTAGTCCTCTCCAGGCATCAATCAACTCTACCTCCCGCATTTGTGTGTGAATTGTTTTGAGCTGCTTCATGTTACGCGTGGGATGGGTTGCTCTTGATTTGTCTACAGAAGGCTCGAGCGTAAGGTTAATGTCACCTCCTAGTATGATTCTGCCCCAGTCTTTTTGCTTCAAGGTACTTAGCAATTTAGTGAGCGCTCTGGTGGGCACTGTGGTGGGGGCATAGATATTAACCAATGAGATTCTGAGGTTTAGGATGGTTCCTGTTAAAATTAGAAAACTACCCTCTTTGTCTTTGGTTTGTTTTTCGACTACAAATGGGAAATCACGGTTTATTAATGTAGCTAAGCCTGCTTTTTTGCTTTTCTGGTTGCAAGTGTAGAATACTGGGAATTCCTTGTGTAGGTAGGTGGGTACTTTGCCCTGGGCGAAATGGGTCTCTTGCATAAATATGACAGATGGATGGAATCTTTTATAAAACAGGAAAGCTTTGCGTCTTTTAAATTGAGAGTTGAAGCCCCTTACATTGTGTGTTAAAAAGGTGTGCTCTACATAAGCCATTGGTTTTTTGTGTAGTTAGCTTTATATGTTCTCAGTGGGGAGTGTGTGGCGGTTCGGTTACCTGGGTGTGGAATGCTGAAGGACCGTGACCTGCGCCGGGAACCTCCCTTGGGTGTCTTGGGCGCCGAGACCACCTGTAAACTGGATAGACTAAGAAGAAAAGCAAAAGAGATACAGAAGCTTAGATTCAACATTTCAATAAACTGGTTAAAACATTTCCTAACAATTTGGTAGTTTCCCTGTCTCCCTACCTGTTTCCATACCTTGAGGCCAGTAGCTATTGCTCCCATTACTGGGTTTGACCTCTTAGGGAGAGGACTCCCTCCTGGGGGTTCTACCTGGGGAGTTGTTAAGGGCTCAAAACTCCCCTTAATCTTCATCCCTCCAAATCATTTAAGTCACCTCAAGAGCTCCGCTACAGCTAGATCTGCATATCTGTATATAACAATCTATCTGTCTCTAACATAACTTAAACATTTTAGCTATTTGCTGCAATTTCTTTGGCTCAACCTGCTCATGCGGAAAAAAAAGTGTTCAATACTCTCTCAATGATCAGGATCCTCGCAGTCGGCTGATGGAGCTGTGTCCAGACCTCCTCCTGTAGCTTGCTCCATGAGAGGCCCCCTACTGAAGGCTGCTGTTTTTGGTTTTTTGGCCGATACTTGCCACATCTTGGCAAGACTGGGACTGGGCTTCTGGGCTGCTTGGGTCGCCCCTTCAGCACTTCTCTGCTGTGCAGCTGCTGCTGCTGATCGACGGGGAGGCCGGATGCACTAGGCCTCAACCACGCGGCGTGTTAATTAGCCCCGATTTTCACAATTCTTCTTTCCTCCTCTTTCCCTGCACCCCCTTACACTTGTGCTGGTGTTTAAAGGTTTTTTTTTTTTGTGGGGGATTAGGGCAGATTACCCTGGATTGAGTGGGTATTGGGATGGCGCTGATGTCTGGCACGTCTTGCTCGGCCTAGCTAAGTTTGACTTGATAAATCATATTTACCAACGTAGAGAAATATTTCATTTTACAGGATAATGGCTACGGATTGAAGAGCAAGGCATTTGTGGACACATTTGCATGTCGCAGCTCAGCTTCCCAGAATGCAGTGTAATAACTGTTTTTCTCAGAATTCTGGTCTGGAAGAAGGTTTTTAAACTTGTTTTAGACATTCAAATGTGAACATAGATGTACTATTTATTTACTATTTTACAGGAAAAATATCTTAACTCGTTCATGTTAAGAGGAGCATACTGTAAATATTTATATATGTTTACAATGGTAATTAGTAAGTGACAATGAACCACCATATAATTTAAATAATAGATGGGTGTGGCATTCTTTACCCTCAAAATGCACAACAAGATCTAGGCATGGAAGATCTGCTCATTAAAGGCCTGTTGCTAGCATAGTAGCTGCCATTCTACTACAGCAGACAGTATTAGAGCAACAGTCAGAGCTGCACATAGAAGCAAAGCTGCTATAGTGACAGCCCAACAAGTGGGGTAGCCACTCTTGCTGACTGGACAGCTTAGAAAGTTATTAGCATAGATTCAATACACATCAGGTCAGATTACATCAGGTATTGGGAATTCTCCAGCCAGTTCATGGATATCAGCAAAAGCTCCTAGTGTAAGGATGACAGGCCTTAATTCATTTTCTTCAACTGTGATAAAGTTAGCTGATAAGGCACACAACACGTCATACCTTTGCCCTTCTGGGAGTATCAGCATATTTAAGGGGTGTACAGGGATAAATGGTTTTGTCCTTCGCTAAAGGGTCTCCAAATGACATACCCAACTCTTCAAATTATCTCAATACCCTGGAAAAGGAAATCATCCAGATAGTAAACCCCCTGGAATCAGAAACCTCTTTGACACACCATTCCAGGAAATAGCTTAATGTCTCAAATGTGGTGGCACGTCCTTCGCATGCAGCTGAATAGCGCACCGTCATCAGGGAGCAGAGAACTGCGCTCTGATGACGCTCTGCAAGGCAAGCAGTGTCTGCTTCTCATGAGCGAAGGACGGGGTGCCAGATTACACACTTCTGCCTGGACCCCTATATCATGCACCCCTTAACTATACCATCCAGGGTATATAACAAATGACAGAATCTCAGCTGCCCAGTGAGAAATAGCCAGATTATGGGCACCAGACAGGGGCAGCTCACACAGCACTCCAGCCTGGTGCTGTGTCAGCTGCCCCTGCCTGGTGCCGTGTGAGCTGCCCCTGTCTGGTGCTGTGGGAGCTGCCCCTGGATGGTATGGTTAAGGCGTGCATGATATAGGGGTCAGTCCAGGCAGTGTGAGCTGCCCCTGTCTGGTGCTGTGGGAGCTGCCCCTGGATGGTATGGTTAAGGCGTGCATGATATAGGGGTCAGTCCAGGCAGTCCAGGCAGTCCAACCTTCGCACACGAGAAGCAGGCCCTGCTTACCTTGCAGAGCGTCATCAGAGCGTAGTTCTCAGCGCCGTGATGACAGCGCGCTATTCAGCTGCGAGCGAGGGAAAACAAAATGTGGAAAACAAAATTGAACAATCCATTGGAAGACAAAGGTCCACAAAGAATATGTCATCAAAAGTGGCAGTCTGGATCTCTTTCCTGGAATCACTGAATGTAAAGGACTCTTTTAGGAAATGCCCAATCTCTTTCTTCAATTTTTGTGGTTCTCCTGCTCTGGCATTTAATGTTTAGGTGTTTACAGCTCAACTTAAATGTGAGACTGAAACACATACCTGGGGTATCAAATTGTGTGGATGACTTTCTGTCACTTTTGCAGTTTGAGAAATTCAGGGAGATGGCTCCAGAGAGGGAAGACACAGGCAAAGAAATCCCAGTTCACTTGTGAGAACTAAGATTGAAGAAAAGGCTCTACTGATTAGGGATTAATTGGATCCATCACCATGCGCATTTTAGCAACAAACTTGGAAGGAATGGTGGGTATTGGAAGAAATGGTAGGAAAGCCGGAATTATCCAAGCTCATATTAGATATGATGTTTTGTTTTGTTTTTCAATGCAGGGAAAAGGTTTGTCAAGATCTGCCATTGATAAACATACAGCGTCATTGGATTTTCTATTCAAGCTGTAAGGATGGGAGGGTGTCACCAAAGCCTTTATACAGTTATGGGCCTTAAAAGGAACCAAATTGCTTTTGATTCTAGATGGCGTATTTCATTTGCAATGTTGCTAGTTCATGGATGCTCTGTTGGTGATCTGTTTTAAACCGTTGAAGTAAGCTTGTTTAGAACCTCCTTCTCCTTGCCTTTCTTTGGAGCTCTTGAATGAGTTAATTGGGTAATCATAGCAAGTCAGTCCCTGATGGCTTACTCATGGGGAATGTGATTGGCATCTCAATATTTGTATAAGAAGGTCAAAAACTGAACCGGAGGCCAATGGGAAGTAGATTTTCTTATACCTCATGAAAAGTAGTGTATGTTCAGTGACGTTGTTGCAGGACCTTTTGGTTTCCGTTTGGTTTGCTGTGGCCCATAAGAATGCCAAGCTGATCGCTCCCATCTGTCCAGCTTTCAGTTCGTAAAGGTGCGGAGCCTTTGTGTGATGCTGATGGATTTGGGGGGCTCTGTAAACTAATGGGCCTTGAGTTGGCACGGTTTGAAGTGTTGGCCCAGGACATCCCTACATTACAGTAGTTCAGGTGGTACTATCAGCCATATTGTTCAGTCATGACCATGTTGGACTACTGGGACCATCAAACACCCCCCTTTCCTCACAGGCAGATTGTCTCTGGGTAGCAACAGTAACATCTGTTCACCCCCCCCCCCCCCCCCATCCACCCCTGTAATGTCATGACAGGAGGCTCTTTGGACAATGGGCCTTGAGTTGGCACGGGTTGAAGTGTTGGCCCAGGACATTCCTACATTACAGTAGTTCAGGTGGTACTATCAGCCATATTGTTCAGTCATGACCATGTTGGACTGCTGGGACCATCAAACACCCCCCTTTCCTCACAGGCAGACTGTCTCTGGGTAGCAACAGTAACATCTGTTCACCCCCCCATCCACCCCTGTAATGTCATGACAGGAGGAAACCACCTAGTGACATTCCAATGTTATTACCTCTCTTCAGATAATGGAACAATTAGACTTAGCCACCATCTGTTTGCAAAGATGAATATTGCAGCAGCCTTTTTTAATGTTCATATAGAAATATGAGTATGGATCATGAGAGTCTATCCCCAGGATATCTCTGCCGTGAAAGGGGGGATTGCATCATCTGGAGGACAAGCCATTAAATGGGAAGGGGTTGTTCATTTTTGTTAATTTAGTAACCTGTGTGGACACCTGGAGCAGGTATAGGAGTAGTATGTACCATGATATTTCATCAGGTCTCGCAATTATATTCCCCAAGTTGAAGTAACTTGTCCAAAGAGCCAACTCTCTTGGACTAGTTTCACCACTGCATATGTTAGGATGTCCAGGTGAACTTATACTGTCATGCTTACTTTAGAAATGCAGGATTTTCCTGGGGGGTGTTAATAAAACAAGATATGGGGAGCTCCCATTCTGGTTAAGGTTATCAGTATTAATATTTAACCTATATGGGTAAGCATCATAAGTAAGAGACATCTCCCTTCTGGCTCTGATCGGGGCCTCAAAGGGTTAACCCCGCAGCTACAGAGGGCCACTTGCTGTCTCTGTCTGTTTGGTGATTAATTGATTTACCACTGATTTTATAGAGTAGGAACTTCCTGAGCTGTAGAACAAAGGACTGTCACCTGCTGTTCTCAAGCATTCTCAAGCTCGCAAATCTGCAATAAAAAAATACTTTATTTTCAGTTTAATTTCCGTGTTATATCGATCCCGGCAATCAATGTGTTAATACATATAATGGAACTCGCAGGCAATAGAATATCATATTTACGGTTTTATCAATATTGCATTATTTCTGGAATGTGGGTACAATCAAAACTCGTAAATGAAGTCTGTAAAACTTTGAAATCCCACCTCCATTTTTCAGTGACATAATTATGACGATCTCTGTTGCCATTGGCTCCATCTAAACTCGTAACTATGGGTTTGACTAATTGACCACGTTCATGGCCGCGCATGCAGCATTCGACAAATGGATTACAGGCTTGTGTCTCAAGCCCATAACTCGCGCCCTGCTCGAATTTAATAGCTCTGTAACTTGGCCGAATTTCGAGCCCGCAGCTGTTGCGGGTCTCACGTTGCACTTACGGGCTTCAAATTAAATCTGGCTGTAAGTATATTACTCCCTCATATTGCTAAACCTTTGTCGAGGTTGAGCACATCCTTCTCCTACATAACATATATACTGTACATTGTTATCCTCAGCAAACCTCTAGACTTTATAGCCTTGTATCACTCCAGTAGGACTTCCTGTATTTCTTTCTTCAACAAACCCCTCACTCAGAGCCTCATGGATTGGTGGTGCTGGTGGGGGCATTTTGCTGCCAGAGTATTGTTGAAAACAGCATGTATGGGCCTTGGTTCAGTCATGTCTACAGTGCCGCCTGGGGGCAAATCGGGTATGTTGTGGATGGGGGCTGGCCAGGAGCTGTCAGCCCCTCAGTTGGACATGGCTATTTAGTTCATAGCCAGGAGCAAAATGCGGTGACACAATTTTATGTTTTATTTATGTTAATAAAAGTAATTGCTGTGGCCTCATTTAACCCAAAACTCTGGATTCAGTTATTTATGGCTTCACCAGGGGATTGACCCTTATGGATAGTGGGCTCGTCAAGTGACCCCTGTTCGACAAAGTGGTGCCATGATTGACTTTTGGGGCCAGAGTAGGACTCGCCTGAACCGAACAAGCAAGGGCCCTGTATGGCCCCAAACCATGTGGTCACAGCCGCATGGATTATTTTTTTATGACCATAATAACCTGTGTAATGTTAGGCCTCAGGCTCTGATCCGATACCCAGGAACCCCAAAGAGCATTGTCTGTGAGTATTCATGCCTACTAAAAATTGTTTAGGTTGTGGTCCGGACATACTAGGACATGACACTGTTATGCCAAGCTCCTTTAGAAAGTACCAATTTATATAGTAATGTTATAATGTTTACAATAGTGATCTGATTTAGTAAAGATGATTCGGGTCAAGGTATAAAGTTTAAAGAATGTATTTGCACTCAGAAGTAGGCCCTAGGATATAATATTATATCAAGTCACTTCAGAGCTTACAGGACAATTACTTGAAGTATTGGATGGGATAGTGACTAATTTTAAATTACCCTCTTGGAAAGTGGCCTTGTCAAAGGGGTTACACATGGGTTACACACCGAGAAGAAAAACTCCTAGCAAGAAAGGAGCAGGACAGGTCAGATGTAGGAGAGATACCAGACCCTTTGGTCTTTGGGCCCCATATGTGAATATTCCTCCCACAGGGTTGTAAAGTTTATATCTGACCAGACCCTAGAATCTGGAGACAGGGAAAAACCTGACCAACCTCTAACCCATTGACAACAGAAACATACCAGAGGTATTCTGTATAAGGTAGACAACTGACAGAGGGGGGCCAAGTCTGTCAATTAAAATCAGGTGGTAAGGATCTGACCATCTGTCCGTAATTGGCTGAAAAGTGGGTCCAGTCAGGGGGGCCTTTGAGGATTGGGTCTTTCTACTGTTTATAATATCTGTGCAAAAATAATAGAATCTTCTTCTGATACACGAATATATGGTGTGTGTCTTATTCTGGAATTATGCTCTGCCTAAGTACCATGGGATAGGGAAAAGAGTTGTTTTATTTTTAATTAGCTAGTTATTTTCTATCCTGAACTCTGGACTTTGGCCTGCTCCTGTGATCTTGATATTTGGATTTCCTGAGTTGAAGCTATGAGCAGTGCTTCAGGATCTTCCTAAGCAGCTCCTAACAGTGAGCAGCTTCTTGATTCTCAGCCAGTAAATAATAGTTTTTCCATTTGTGTATTCAGTTAATGATAAGCAATTAACTCAGTATCTAACCTTTAAAGCTGACATTTGCATAAGCGGTGTAGCTTCCTGCTGTTGAACCACTCTGCACACCCTATTAGGTGTCCAGGAGGTGAAATAGGACGAAGGCTATTCTACTTTTTTTTCTGACTTGTGTAGGTTTAAATACAATAGCATAATATAGGGGAAGTCCTTACACACTCCTTTCTGTGCCCATTGGCCTTTTCTGGCCTCCTGCAGTTCCAACTGACCTCTGGCAACTAGCGGCCCTGACCCAGCACCTTTTCCCCCCACAGCCCTTTCTGGTCCCCAGCGATCCTTGCAGCCCTCTCTGGCCCCCTCAGCCATCCCGCTGCCCTCTATATCTTCCAGTGGCCTGCTCTGGCACCCCACAGCACCTTGTGGCACCCTGTGTCTACTTCTATACCCCCTTCTCTTTCCCTTCAACATTCTCCCTTCTCTATTTCATTTTTTCTCCTCACTTCTCTCCTCAAATCTCTACATTCCTTCTCTCTCTCTCTCTCTCTCTCTCATCTTTCCCTCCTCTCTATCTCTTTCTATCTTCTCTCTCTCCCCCTTTTCTCTCTCTTTCTTCACAATCTCTCTCCCGCTTCAAGTTCTCTCTTCTTTTTCTCTTCCCCCTCCTCTCCCTATACTCGCTTCTCTGCCTCTATCTCTCCCCCTCCCCTCAAATGTTGAGAAGGGTCCCACATGTTTTATTTTGCACCTGGGCCCTCCATTCACTAGTACCGCCACTGGGAAGAAGGCAAATAAACAATGTTATGCTGACAACAGATATAGACTTGTGTCAGGACAACCCCTGGGGCAGACACCCTCCCACTCCCTAGACACCTGATAGGTCAGAAGCAGCAAATCTCCTTAAGTCTAAGACATTAAACTTTAATTTTCCCCTGGTTTTCATTGTTAAATACTAACTTAATAAAGAAAACAACCCCTATTGTAAGAGC
This sequence comes from Discoglossus pictus, assembly GCA_027410445.1. Classification (NCBI taxonomy): domain Eukaryota; kingdom Metazoa; phylum Chordata; class Amphibia; order Anura; family Alytidae; genus Discoglossus; species Discoglossus pictus. The sequence goes on from CM050163.1 coordinate 279,305,923, forward strand.
ACTACAGAGGTCATTTAAAGAGCCAGGTGCATATTTTGTTCAATCACATATATAGTTGTCGTAATTGTGAGTTTGTGTGTAACACACAATCTTGCAATACTCACTGAGCAATGTGCATATGCGGGGAGTCCCGAGCATGCGCAATGCGCCACAAAAGGAAAGGGAGATGGGGGGAAAGAGACACGGGGGAGGGAGCACAGGGAAGGGGGAGGAGGGGAAGGAGACACAAGGGGAAGGAGACACAGGGGAGGTAGAGGGAGGAAGGAGACATGGGGGGAAGAGACACAGGGGGGAGGGGGGAAGAGAGAGAGAAAGAGATACAAGGGAAGGAGAGGGGGGGAAGAGACACAGGGGAGGAGGAGAGGGGGGAAGGAGACACAGGGGAAAGAGATGGAGGAAGGAGACATGGGAGCGAGATGGAGGGAGAAGGAGACACAGGGGAGAGACAGTGTGGGAAGAAGACACATGGGAGGGAGATGGAGGGGAAGGAGACACAGGGGAGGGACAGTGTGGGAAGAAGACACATGGGAGGGAGATGGAGGGGGAAGGAGACACAGGGGAGGGAGAGTGTGGAAAGGAGACACAGGGGAGGGAGAATTTGGGAAGGAGACATAACAGGGCTAATCACTTTAGTCTTAAATCTTTTTTTTTTTCCTAATCTTCCTTTATCATCAAGACCACCTTTATCTCCATTTTTTTATGTCTATCTTAGATTTCCCTTTCAATTCCTTCAGGGCTTTCCTTTCTGTTTATATTAAATTATGTTGTATATATAAATATTCCAAATCCTTATTGACGCTCAATGTCAGGACTATTATTCAGTGAAGGGATGAATTGGCATTTAGGTCTAAAATGTGTAAAAGGTTATTCAAATTGCCTATTAGATTCCACTCCATCATTTTATAATGTCTCCAAATCCATTAAACACCTTAAATGTACAGTTATCAAAAGTTTGTGTCTTATTATTGTATTTAGTATAACATTTGTGTAAAACCAGTTTCTGAGCAAATATATGTGTGTCCCTTATCCAGTCAAACAGTATACAATTTGTAATGTGTGAAAATTGTGATATATAATCTAGTGAGATTTTAATATTTGTTAGATTGTATATTTGCATATTATTTTCAAACATTAATTCCATTTCTTTGTGACTGAAATCGCAAAGTAAATTATATATAGGTATTAAAGTGGCTACTGGTGAGGCATGTCATTTATTTTATAGTAGTATCAAGGACCATAGGATATTAAATTATATTAAGTCTTGTATTAAAAAATGTAGTCAGCTCTGTGTGTGTTGAATGAATATAATTTTTCTGTAGTGTGAGACAACATTTTGGTGGATTTAAACATACCTGGGTGAACCTCTAGATATAGAACAAAGTCTTAGAACAATCATAGTTTAATTATATGGTCTATTAAGAAGTGAAGCAGTTGAGATTACAAATATGTTATCATTTATATCTATCAATTAGATGTTATTAGAATACATTATCTCAGTAAAATTACATTGAAGTTTTTACCTGTCAATCAAAATGTCAAACTAAGGATACAGTGATATATTTTTCCAATGATGAGTCAATAATTGCCGGAAACGCTGTGGGATTCTCAATATATTGTGTTCAGTCTAAAACCATATGCAGATGAAATGACTGAACATGACCATCTAGGCTGGTCCTCATCAAGCACTGTGAAAGAGAAACTCTTCGTTACCTAGAGGAAGAATATACTGTGATACACACAGGGCCGGATTTACCTTTTTGGAGCCCATAGGCAGTGAAATGAAGGCGCCCTGTGTGTGCATCACAAATTTGCCTTTTTTGTGAATGTGTATCACTCTCCACTGATTATAATCGGTTTGATACTCATCACTGACACATCCTCATAAACTTAAAGGGACATGAAAGATTTTTGGATTTCACTAGGATTATAAAATATATATACATTTTTTTACTTTTGTGTACTTTATTTTATTAAGAAGTACTTACATTTCTGTTGTTTTTTTCTGTTTAAAATCATACAATTCGTACCTGTTTTGGTCTGCCCTCGTGCAGCTCATGAATACTCAGTCTATGTATTGCAGTGTTTTAATATAGCTTGTCAGTGACCTCTCTCAAGCAGCATGGTGCAGAATGTTGCCACTGATTGGTTGCTATGAGACACTGCACACCCTGTACTTAGAAGTATACTGTCTTTATAAACTGCATAGGGGAACCAGTTAGGAACTATTTTGTTATTTGGCTTTAGGCAGTAAAAACAGAGCTTATAAGCACTTCTTAATGAAAAAAGTACACAAAAGTAAATAGATACACAGGTATATTATATACCTAGTGAAATCCAGAATGCGTCCATGTTCCTTTAAGTTATTTTAACAACACAACTTTGAAGATAATGTGTAGTTTTGTATATACATATATATATATACCTTATATATATATATATACACACACATTCATTTATACGCACACTGAGCAATTGTGTCTTAGATACATTTGTGGGATAGCGTAATCGCGTAATCATTATTCAATGTGTGTGTGATGAATAAAGGCAGCACTCCCCCCCCCCCCCCCCCCCGATCCCAGTGGAGTGTTCGACTGCAATTTATGCAATTTATCCTGTCATATAATAATACGTAATATTTATTATTAATATGCCAGCACTTTGTAATTATGTTATGCAATCCATCTTTTTTACTGCACCTTTATCACATGCAACACTTAAGACATTTCTATTTAGTTCATGTACTTATTAAATTTGCATCACTATCTTTATTACCTAACCAATCATAATTAAATTAAGTAATTCCTTATAATCATTGCAGCTCTAGTGTCTTGTTGTTTCTCCAACAGCCACATTAAATTAGAAGCCCGTAGTGGCACTGGTACACTTGCAAAGCCTGCATGCTTGAAATTCGCTGGAGTTACATGACCCATGCATGATCCATTTAGGCTAGTTGATGGAATAACTGACACGACAACTTGAGTTGGGAGAAACAACGGGCCACAGCTTTATTTTGACACAATGTAAACAAACAACCATAACTTATTTAAATGACTAATTTAGTCCTTTCCTTCCGGGGGAGGAGCCCGGCCACGAACAGTGACCTCACGCTTTGAGCCCTGCCCAAAGCCCCAATGCTTATCTTTAAGCACGCCCTGTGAGGTGGGGCCATCGCCCCCTTAGGCCAGTGGGCCGGGCAACTCACCTCCCGCCGCACAGACCTAAATTAAGAATACACAACATACAATAGCCACTTCTCCGAATTCTTTAACCAAAATTATATATTAATTTCAATATTTCTTATTTATATTATATATATTATATATATACTTTTTTTTTTTTTTTTTTTTTAAAGAATAAACCATAACATCTGTTAACAACAAAATACAGGGTGGGTGGGTGGGATTCCAGTCGGGAGACCGCGCTGCTGTGTTCAATGGCGCAAAACGGGCTTCCGACACGCCCCCCGACGCTCCTGATTGGCTAATAGCCTCACAGGCTCCGCTGGGTCACGTGATGCTACAGGCTGACCCAGGGAGACTGTGCAGCCTCCGCGTCGTTCATGACCCATGCATGATCCATTCAGGCTAGTTGATGGAATAACTGACACGACAACTTGAGTTGGGAGAAACAACGGGCCACAGCTTTATTTTGACACAATGTAAACAAACAACCGTAACTTATTTAGATGACTAATTTAGTCCTTTCCTTCCGGGGGAGGAGCCCGGCCACGAACAGTGACCTCACGCTTTGAGCCCTGCCCAAAGCCCCAATGCTTATCTTTAAGCACGCCCTGTGAGGTGGGGCCATCGCCCCCTTAGGCCAGTGGGCCGGGCAACTCACCTCCCGCCACGGAGCATGCGAGGGACGCCTCCCGAGGCTGTGATCCCCCCCTGCTAGACATTAAAGCCAAGGCCCGCACAACACTCTCCCTAAACTCGAACATCATCAACTCATACCCTATTTCCGTAAGATGAACCTTATCCTTTGCGAAAAAATCATCTGCGCCGACCGGTTCGAAATCTTTATACCGGATGGCAGAGAAACCTTGTTTTCTCACAAAGCTCGCAATCTGCTGGTTTATCTTCTGTATAGCCTTATCTAAGCATACCGGGTCGCGCGCGTTACGCCATGATCTTCTCTTAATCATCTCAGACCAGATAAGGAACGTGCCAGGGAACTTCTTCACCCATTTCTCGATGTCTCGTCTCATCACCTTTAGCATTCGTCTCATGGGAACTGTCCCCAAATCGTTCCCGCCGGCATGAAGAATTATAACACTGGGCTGACCGTAACGCTGCGAGTACGTTTCCAAGAGACCGTCGAGCTGCGCCCATCGCAGACCCCGAATGCCACACCACCTTACGCGTAAGTCCGTAACAGGAAAGCCCAGTTGTGCCTTTTCTTCGGTAACTGCGGCTAACCTATGGGCCCAGTACACGTATGAATGGCCCACAATCCATAGTTGCTTCTGTTCCCCTGAAAGTAGAAAGCAACACCATTAAACCACTGCATTTGGCCGTACATAGGAACGAAAACGGTCTGAGTCCCACCTCCCGATGCGCTTTACTGTCGCGTCGGGCAACCCCAACCTAGCCGCTTCAGTGGCAGCTCCAATCCGAAAGGAGTGTGTCCCAAAGTCGGACTGCTTGAAACCGAGCCGATGCAGTGCGCTTTTTAAAACTCTTTTAAACTGATACGTAGACAGTGCCGTTCCATCGGCGTGGACCAGCAGCGAACACCGTCCCGCCGGTCGCTGCTTAAGGTACTCCACTACAAATGCATATGGGCAACACTCTGTGCCACCCTGATGCAGAACCACTTCTCTTCCTTTACCCACTTGGTCGGTCTTTGACCTCCGCAACCACAATACCACCGTACCTTCCCTGAGGCAGGTATCCACCAATTGCAGACCCCCCGAACCGTGTCTACTGTTCGCGACTAACTCCCCTATCCTAAACGCTCCGAAGAACGCCAGGGAAAAAGGGACAAGAAAACCTTGAATGTCGACCCCACATGGAATCCGGAATCCTTCTCGGAATCCGTCCTCCAACAGGCGCGCCGCTTCGGCGGTGCCTGCCAATTTACCGTAGCGGTTTAGCCACGGCAGCATGGCGGGAGGCGTATGGGCGTCCTGCCCCTTTGCAGGAGGTTCGCCCCTGCCTCCCTCTTTGGGTCTACTGCATCTAGACAGGGGGTGTTCACCTCCGCAATTTGAGCATGCATGCTTAAACCTGCAGTTAGGTGCCCATCTGCAGACCCCCTCGTTGTACGAAAAACAGGTCTTAAGACCTGCTCCTGAAGCATGGGTGGGGCCCTTAGCTCCACCGGCCCCGCTCCGAAAGGGCGTCGTGACTCTCATGGGTGTCATGATGTTTAGCCAATACGCCACCGCTTTGTCACTCCACGCCATACTTGGCCTCGAGGCCAAGTATTGCCGGAATTCCTCATCGTACCGCCACCAGGCTGTAGCCCTATAAACCTTGTGAGCATTCCGAATTTCGTCTATGTAGACGAACAATCCCGAACTCTGTTCGGGGTGCCGCTCACACAGTACGCAAGCCCAAATAGAAAATGCTTGCAGCCAGGTATCAAACGTCCTGGGTAGCCTAGCAAAGGATTTCCCCTCCCTGGGGCCCCTCTCGGCCAGGTCTGTTTGCCTAGACATAGGGAGAAGGGAAAACAACTCTATAAATTCCCTCCTCCAGATCTTTTCCTTTACGTCCTGTGGAAGGTGTGCACCTAAATTATCCAACGAGCAGAGGACTATAGGCCTCATGGCTGCGTCGGTAACTCCCACAGTGTTATTCCCAACTGCTGCAATCGCGTTGACTACCGGCTCGGGCGCGCGCAAGCTAGCTAGCGCCTCGCTCTGCAATGTTATGCGCAGCTAATAGAGTCCTTAATGACCCAATAAAACCACCCTTGTCTGCTGCGCAGCTCAATTCTGAGCGCTCACCTGCTTCTGGAAGCTTTGGAGTAGATACGGCCAACGGAGTATCCCCGCGTCTCTCCTGACGCTCCGGGGACTCTGACCGTCTGGCCCTCCGCGGGCTTCTCCTCTCAGATCCAGTGCAAGCACAGCTGCACCGACAAGATCTTCTGCTTCTAGACCTGGATCTCCTTCTGGATCTGTGGGTACAAGAAGAACAGTCACGAGCTCTCCGCGACCTGCATGCCCGCGCCCATACCGCCCTTTCCTCGTCTGAGGAAGGGTCCTGGTCAGCTAAGCTTGCGCGGCTGGAGTAGGCTAGCACTGCCTCCGCCGCCCCCTGTAGGGGGTCCCCTGAGACTTCCTCGGGTGTTGGAATATCCAGCTGTTGGTCAGTCTTAGACCCTTTGCGCTGTGGCCTAACCGTATCGCCCTCAGTCTCTACTCTGCTACGCCTTAGCGGTGTGTGCGTAAATAGCAGCGGACTGTACCTGCTCGTAGCCTTCTTAGCTCGAGTGGGGCGTCCTAGCCTCGCCACTGCCGCTGTCACAGGCATGTCATCAATCATGACCATGCTGTCCTGGCTATTCATCTCTCTGATGACCCCATCTCTTCTCTCTCTCGTCGTCGCCATGCTCCTCTCACTGCCAGTTGGGCGTCCCTGTAAAGTACCAGAAGCACTGTTAATGAGGGAAACCCCAGGGACCGTCTGCTTGGCACCGTGAGGGCCTGTAGGAGCCTTTTTAGGACTCCCGGCTTTTCTTTTACCCCCTGCACCCCCCTTACGGGGTGTTAGAGGGGTGTTTCGCGACCGTTGTCGCGGCCTAGGACCTTTAGGCAAGTTGGCAGGTGGTGGCCGGATTGCTAGGCCCTCACCCCCACCGCCCGTGATTCTGGCGCTCGCCTGCCTGGGGGGTATGGGGTCCCGGCCGCCCTGACCTGTAACCCCCCCATCTCTGGTGTCTCTGCTACCCGATGGACGTGGGTCTGGCAGCCCTACAGTGGTGGGATGGGAAAAAATTTCCCTGGAGGCATCAGAATTGGCTAGGACACCAGCCACCGCAGGCTGTTCCTGTACAATGTGCTGAGCTCCAAGCGCAGAAGGCATGGGAGGTCCCAGCCTGTCCTGCACCCACCTGACCCCTTGGCTTAAGGCACGGGTCCTAACCTCAGCCAGTAAGGCCTCTAAGCCTTCTGGATCAATAGTAAATGCTAACAGGGGAACAAACAGGGGGAACAACAAGCAGAATACAGGCACACACAGACACAGGAACACACACAGACACAGCACACCACAGGGAGACAAGGACACACACACACACAAAAAACGGAGGAGGAAAAAACACAAAAACGGACAAAGATAGCCTCAACAGTGATATCCCCTTATATGCTGGTAAGCTGGGGTGAAATCTCAGTAATTAAACCTTCCTACTTTATTTTCAGCTGCAGGACCTCAGACCTCCGTCCATCCAGTCGGGAGACCGCGCTGCTGTGTTCAATGGCGCGAAACAGGCTTCCGACACGCCCCCCGACGCTCCTGATTGGCTAATAGCCTCACAGGCTCCGCTGGGTCACGTGACGCTACAGGCTGACCCAGGGAGCCTGTGCAGCCTCCGCGTCGTTCAGATCTATTACATTCAACTACACCGCAACCAACGGGTCGCAGACGCAAACCTGTAAACCATTCTTGCGCGAGTTGCATGTGGGTCTGTGAACATGATCAATTAGTCAAACCAAACGCCAGTGGATTTGTAGAAATTTAATAGTGATTTGTGAATGTAACAGTTACTGGCTTGAAAGATCAAAGGCTTTGCAGCAACGGAATTCAGATTTCGACACCCCGCAGGGTTTTTCCGCATGTAAACCGCAGATTGTTTGCGGGTAGCTTTAAGGGGCCAACTTAATAGCTGTAAGTCTTGCGGGCTACATTACGGGCTACGGTTTTACACGTTAGGAGAATTCAATAGGGCTGATAGTGTAGTAAGAAGCTATTGCATGTAAGGAACTCATCGCAAGGCCCGTACAGTAGACGGGAGGAGAGGCTAGCAATGAGAGCTGAAGGTTATTATTGCGAAGCACGTAAGTTAAAGGGTTGACAAGGCCTGCAATGAGCGTCAAAGCCACAGGCGCTCATCGCTAGGCCCGTACAGTAGCTCGTACAGTAGACGGAGGGAGAGGCTTGCAGGTACAGCATTCCCAGCCTTCAAATTTTATTCCCGTCATTTTTGACGGGCAAGTAGCTAGTACATACATAAAAGAAAGCAATAAACAATCCCTGTGCTGGCTGCTTGTAACTAGGCAAATCATTATATTTCACTATGTCACAAGAAACACAATTAGATTGTCAATTTGAACAGAAAAAAATTACATAGGCTAAAAACAAGTATAATAAAAGGTTTAATGTTGTAAAAGCTTATGTAGCTTATTTTAAAGATACAGGTTTATATATGAAAACCCTGGATAAGTCAATGCACATGACAAGAGATAACAAGGTCATGCATTGCAAAAATGGAATTTAATTAGAAAGAGAGTGTAGTTTATGAGAAAACGCAGGACTCATGATGGAGACTGTAGGCTCCCGGCACATAAATAAAGTTTAGTGACATTTTTTACAAGCAAAACTCTGAAACACTCTTCAAAGCACTTTGCATTAATAAAACAAAGAGATTATATTGTATTACTGGTTACATGAATGTTTATCTATCTAACATATATTTCTATACATGTCTGTCCTTCTACTGCAGCTGATTTAATTATATATCTAAAAAGCAAACTCCATAATGAGGACACTCACCACGCTTTCCTTTCTTTCCCTCTCAATGTAATTTTAGAGTGCGAGCAGGCATTGGAAAGCGCCACTGGAATCCGGACGGGCTTATTAAAGAAATAGAGTAGAGATATTGAGAAGCACCAAGCTTGCCTTCCCCCCATCCCCCCAAGTGGAGTGTTCCAAAGTGTGAGGCGCACATGACAGCGGAGTGCCTTTAGGCGAGTGCCTACCTTGCCTACTGGTTAATCCGGCCATGGGTACACAGGATGTCCGTCTGATAACATTTGTGCAGATATTGACGGACATATATTTTTTAGGATCTTTGAAATAAATTATAGAAATGTGTACTATACTGCCCCATAACCCATAATGTGTGTGGTTTTTAAGATTATTTTAGTTTTAGAAATTAAAACTTAAATAAATTAAGCCTTTAATATATTAACTGTTATATCAAATCCCTTACTTACAAGGAAACCCATTTTATTCCCCTATATTGCAGATTACACTGTGTTTAAGAGCAAAGTAAATCTCCCTAACTATTCTATTCACCCTTACAGAAACATTGTGGGAGATCACTCGCAAAATAGGGCAGTGCTTTAACATCGAAAAACCTGAAGAAAACACGTGTATCAAAGACCACTCGCAAATGGTTTTAAAACCATTGCTGAGTGCCAGAGCAGCAGTTGAAGAGATAGTACAGCACAAAAAAAACAATAAAAAAGCATGGAAGTACATAATAATTTGACAAGTAACATTCAGATATATGAGGAATTAAAACATATTATATTTTTATTATTATGTCCATGTCATTCTACTACATCCAGGGTAACACACAACCCAGTACTCAAGGGGTTAATACATATCAGGAAACCACATGGACTAGGATATATACAAAACAACCACTCCATCCAACACCTGAAAATAAAAATGTGTAGAGGTCATTAAAAAAAAAAAAAAAAAACAAGAAAGAAAGACATTTGAAATCAAAACGAAAACACACTTTAATATGATAAATACGGGACTTAATGTAAATATGGCATTTTTACCGCATTATCGTAACTTCTTATAACCTTCTGTATTCATTATATAATGTTTTAATATTTACAACTCTGTCTTCTTCACAGCTAACCGAATAGAACATTCTTTTTTTTTTTTTTTTTTTTTTTTTTTTTTTAGAGAAAGCCTGTAATTCCTGTGTTTCCTGTAATTCCTTGACAAAGAGAGGAAGCTCTCGAAAGCTAGTTTTATATTTATGAATATGTTTGTCCAATAAAAAAGGTATCAATATACTGTATACTGCAATTCTCTGATTATTCAGTTCAGTCTTGAACTGCCCAATAGTGCCAGTTATGCCGGTTAAACAGAGAGTTTTTTGAATTTGGAGAATTGATGCCGGTGCCGGTTGCTTGAGAGTCCAAGTTAATAGGGTGCCGGATAACCAGGATTCTACTATATATATATATATATTTATATTTATTTATTTATTTATATATAGAGAGAGAGAAAGCGAAAGAGATAGTGAGAGAGCGCGAGAGAGAGAAAAAGAGAGAAAGAGAAAAAGAGAGAGAGAAAAGAGAGAGAGAGAAAGAGAAAGAGAGAGAAAGCGACACTTGACCCAGTTATCGGTGCTTGTTCTTTGTCATTATTATAATCATGACATTCTCATTTTCTATTCATTCCTATTTCATATTCCATTCATTCCCTTATCCGTAATGTAGGTGAAATGCCTGGTTTGGTGTAATATATGAGTGAACACATACTTCCTACACTGAAATATCTTGCGGATAAGGCAGAACTTACAGATGTGGGCTGAGTGCCATAATATTGCAAGTGAAAAGATTTGAATAAACATGTAATTTAGGGGGAAACGCTCCTGCCTCCGATTTTACAGTATATCACAAATTACACCCATCAGAATAGGGCCCATGGTTTATCACCTGAAGGGTTGATCCTATTGCAACTTGCATTTTTCATAGATCTAATTGTTCCATCTGTAAATTGCATTATTTAACTAAATGGAACTAAATGGAAATGTTGGGAGCAGGTTAACATTAATAAAAATATGAAACCTATTATTTACTGCATATTACACATGGCTTCAATTGCAATAATACGTTATAACCACTAGAGGGCAATGTTTACCTTTCTATACACCATTCAGCACTATATGAACTTGTGATAACAACTGGATATCTGTTATTGGACAATAGCCCAGTGATCTTTGGACTATTCCCTCTGCTATGGGACATTCTTGTATACTGGTATTAATCAGTGCTTCAAACTTGTCAGATCTAGCCTAATGTAACAGCTGTTGCATATTAAAATGTGTATGTATTAGAAGTAATTCAACATTATTTTTTTTTCTTTACTAAAAACGTAGTAAGTACATGGAAGGTCTAGCTAGCAAACTGGTAACATTTTTTACAGAGTTTCTATGGTACTAACAGCCTGATTAAATTCCCCTAATGTGTAAAACTGTAACCCGTAAGGTAGCCTGCGAAGCTTGCTGCTATTAAATTGGCCCTGTAAAGCAAGCCGCTGCCGATCTGCGGGCTATGTGCGAAAAAAGCATATGGGACATGGAATGTGGAACTTCGCGGCCGCAAATCCTTTGTTCTGTCAAGTCCGTAGCTGTTATGTTCCAATCGCGCTATTAAATTGCAACAAATCCACTGGCACTCAACCCTGTAACCCGCAAATGGAACCAAGTAGCTAACGGGTACAAGAGAGGACCCGCAAGGGGGAACAAGTCCTATCCGTAGCACTGTAAATGCAAATATACACATACTACTGTACATATAATAAAAGGGAAAGTGATGTTAGGTATTGGAATAAATAGCACAACATTCTCAGGCTCGCAAATCTGCAATATTAAATACTTTATTTCATGTGTAATTTCCATGTTATATCGATCCCAGCAATCAATGTGTTAATAAATATAATGGAACTCGCATGGACTAGAATATCATATTTATGGCTTTATCAGTATTGCATTATATCTGGAATGTGGGTCCGATCGAAACTCGTAATTTAAACCCGTAAGGCTTTGAAATCCCATGTTTCCATTGGCTCCATCAAAACCTGTAACTATGAGTTTGACTAATTGATCACGTTCATGGCCACATATCCGAGCGAAAAATGGTTTACTGGTTTGCGTCTCAAGCCCGTAACTCGCGACACGGCCTAATTTAATAGCTATGTAACTTGGCCAAATTTAAAGCCCGCAGCTGTTTCAGGTCTCACGTTGTACATACGGGCTTCGAATTTAATAGGGCTGTAAGTGTACTCGCCACAGAATGTGTCAGCTGCTGAGACACAGCCATTTATTCTCACAGTGTCATAAGGAAGACAAGTTTCCTCAGTTGGATAAATAATAATAGTGACAACAATCGTTAATTGGTAAAGTTTTATCATTATTTTAATGTACAAATTGGGCATATCACAGCCGTTGTGAGAGATAATTAATAGTGTGAGATAAAGTCTTTAAAGAGAGGACCATTTCATTTAAGCTGCATATTTTGTGCTTAAAATATCAAACTTTCAATTTCATTTATCTATCACACTCAATAATGTTCATAATAATTAACTGTAATTATATGTGTTTATATGAGTACTTTTAATTTTTTGATATAACTGGGACCTTTGCCGTGTCCTTTTAACAAATTCCAGTACAAAAAGGCAACAGCTGAAGTAACAGATAGAGTATAGTGGGACCTGCTCATACATCAGGTTAATGACAATACTTTTCTTATCTTGCAGAAGGAGCTCAGTTTGCCACGTCGTGGGAGTATGTAAGTAAAATAACTTTTTAGTAAAATATACATTATTTGTATTGTATTATGTGCTAAAAATGCCTCTACAATATATTACCAACATCTATGTTCTGAAATGCAGTAGTTGTCAACGTTTTTTAATCTGGGGGCCTGCTGGTCACCATTTAGTGCTTGTAGTGACCCTCTGGTTTCCATCCAGTGCTTGAAGGAACCTGATGGTCAACACCTAGTGCTTTAAGGAACCTGCTGGTCACCATCCAGTGCTTGTAGGAACCTGCTGGTCACCATCCAGTGCTTGTAGGAACCAGCCGGTCACCATCCAGTGCTTGTAGGAACCTGCTGGTCAACACCTAGTGCTTATAGGGACTAGCTGGTCAACACCTAGTGCTTATAGGAACCTGCTGATCACCATCCAGTGCTTGTAGGAACCAGCCGGTCACCATCCAGTGCTTGTAGGAACCTGCTGGTCACCATCCAGTGCTTGTAGGAACCAGCCGGTCACCATCCAGTGCTTGTAGGAACCTGCTGGTCAACACCTAGTGCTTATAGGGACTAGCTGGTCAACACCTAGTGCTTATAGGAACCTGCTGATCACCATCCAGTGCTTGTAGGAACCTGCTGGTCACCATCCAGTGCTTGTAGGAACCAGCCGGTCACCATCCAGTGCTTGTAGGAACCTGCTGGTCACCATCCAGTGCTTGTAGGAACCAGCCGGTCACCATCCAGTGCTTGTAGGAACCTGCAGGTCAACACCTAGTGCTTATAGGGACTAGCTGGTCAACACCTAGTGCTTATAGGAACCTGCTGATCACCATCCAGTGCTTGTAGGAACCTGCTGGTCACCATCCAGTGCTTGTAGGAACCAGCCGGTCACCATCCAGTGCTTGTAGGAACCTGCTGGTCAACACCTAGTGCTTATAGGGACTAGCTGGTCAACACCTAGTGCTTATAGGAACCTGCTGATTACCATCCAGTGCTTGTAGGAACCTGCTGGTCACCATCCAGTGCTTGTAGGAACCAGCCGGTCACCATCCAGTGCTTGTAGGAACCTGCTGGTCAACACCTAGTGCTTATAGGGACTAGCTGGTCAACACCTAGTGCTTATAGGAACCTGCTGATCACCATCCAGTGCTTGTAGGAACCTGCTGGTCAACACCTAGTGCTTATAGGGACTAGCTGGTCAACACCTAGTGCTTATAGGAACCTGCTGATCACCATCCAGTGCTTGTAGGAACCTGCTGGTCAACACCTAGTGCTTATAGGAACCTGCTGATCACCATCCAGTGCTTGTAGGAACCTGCTGGTCAACACCTAGTGCTTATAGGGACCTGCTGGTCAACATTTAGGGCTTATAGGGACCTGCTGGTCAACTTTCAATGCTTGTATGGATCTGCTAGTCCCCATCTAGTGCTTGTATGGACCCACCGGTCACCATCCAGTCCTGTAGGGACCCGTTGGTTGCCTTTCAGTGCTTGTAGGGGCATACTGGTCACTATTCAGTGCTTGTAGAAGTCTGAACATTTTAACGTGCTGAAAATTCATGTGACATGTTAAATGTTCATCTAGTTTTGCATTGATTTGAATAGAGGACATGTAATCCTCAGACAGGTTCCTCTATAACTTGTCATACATATGAATAATGCTGGTGGTTTGTATAACGTGTTAGTCTCTCCTCATCCCTGAAGACCAGCAGATAAGGTCTGGCTATTGAGAAACACTGATCTATATATTATTATGATTATTATCATCCTGTATTTGTAACGTGCCAACATATTCCATAACGCTATACAGATGTTAAGTACAAGACAAAAACAATATTAATGCAAAAAAATGGCGGCCCAGGCTTTGAGCTTAAAATCAAACATACATTGAAAACTTGCAAACCTACAATCTATATAATATCTGGGGCCTATTCTTCTGTAATTATAAAGTCTACAAGCCAACTGAGAAGGGATCCTGGGTGTGGGCTAAGAGCATGGAAAGAAATCAGTTTTATAATCATATTATTATTATTATTATTATTATTATTATTATTATTATTATTATTATTATTATTATGCTCCAGCATTTTCCATAGCACTATTTACAAAGTAGAATAAAAGTACAGCGGGTACAATTAGTAAAGTACAAAGTTATAGATCAGTTCTAATGTAAGTAGAAATACAATTTCTGATACAATACAATAGAAATACAATACAATTGGATCAGTAAACGAATGGTGCAAGGAAATGGAGTTCTGTTTATGTGGCTCCAGAATTGTACATATACAGCCTTATTAAATTGCGATTTGGTAAATTTAAAAGGGCTCTATTTAAGCACACAGCATATTTTATTTACAGAAGTTTTTAGTTAGTAAAGACCTTGCTTTTGGATAGAAGTTCAGTAACTAAAAACATGTAAAAAAAAAAAAAAAAGCATGTAAAAAAATATGCTCTGTGCTTAAATAGAGCCCTTTTAAATTTACCGAATTGCAATTTAATAAGGGTGTTTATGTGTAATGCTTTGTTGGCTCAGTTAATAGGACACTGAGTGAAATTTAATGTAGATAAGATATGGTAAGTATTAGTAGTGAGGAGGTGTGGGGAAGGTAATGCTCTCCTCTTCCCACTCTCTGCAGCTTAAAGGGCCACTACAGTCTGAAAATATATAGCATGTGGGTTACCTGGTGGTCCAGTCATTAGGATGTGACCTGGGTTCAGTTCCCGTCAGGGAACCAAGAGGTCACACCATCCTGAAGCCATGCAGGGTTGGGCCTGGTCAGTACTTGGATGGGAGACCACCTAGGAATACTAGGAGCTGTATGCTGTGGCCCACCGGTAAAGGAACTGGCAACCTTCGCCAGTATCTCTGCCATGAATACCAAGTGGATTAGCATGGTGTCTTGTGGTCCATGAGGTCATGCTAAGAGACGCAAACACACATTTGATCTATAGCATAGACAAATTATATTAAACAAAGACAGTGTGGGATTATTTTCTCCTTTATTGTCCTGATATGTTACCGCAAACTGAGGGACAGTGAGCCTCATATTGTGCTTTTGTTCCCATGTGATTTAATGCAAATCAGACAAGAAAACAATTTTGTGTATACTTCCTCTTAACTCTCTATCTCCCTTTTCCATGGAGAAAAAAAATATTGTGATATATAAAACATGCTCCTTTAAATGCACGACAGAACATTTTGGACTACAACGTCTCTTTAAAGGACTACTGTACCATAAATGTCTTTTGAATAAACTTGACAATGAGCAGAATATTTTACAAAGCACGAAAATCAATACAATGTTTATCTTTTTAGCCCTATATATGCAATTATTATTTACGATGAAGTCTAATTTTCTTTTCCAAACTGATTCTGAGTATCCTTTACAAGGAGTGTGTGTTCTTGTAAACAAATTACTTCCTTTAGCTTCCACATTCCCAATGAGCAGATAAACTCCTTAAACGTTCAAAGTCTCCTCCCAACTAAAATTGTTAGATTTCGCTGCTGCATATTTGCATATAAAAGGTAATATATTAGAAGCTGTGTTGTTTTTATATACATGGTAAACACATGTTGCATATTATCATGTATAGTTCTTCAAAAGAGTATATTTTAAATACAGATCTTCAAAGCTTCTTTAAGAGAGCCTAATGTTGGCATCTGAAGGAGTAAAGACAAAGTACAGAGATATAATACTAAGGCTGGTAATGATTTATTACGGGGACAAAATGCGCAGGGGGTGGGGAGCAGAGTTTTACTAATCCACAACCACATGACGCCGCATCCTATGTATACTGACGCACAAATGGCGTCTTAACACTCAGCACCTTGGCATAGATTTCATTATTTATCTATCTTTTGAATGGACCTACTTTAAAATTCTTAAATATATATGTATACTTTCATTTTTAAAAGACAGATTATCAGCCTTATTAAATTGCAATTCGGCCAATTGAATAGGGCTCTATATAAGCACAGAGCATATTTTTTACAGCAGTTTTTAGTTAGTGAACTTTGATCCAAAAGCAAGGTCTTCACTAACTAAAAACTTCTGTAAAAAGTATGCTCTGTGCTTATATAGAGCCCTGTAACGGCTACCCCGATAGTGAGAGGGTACCAGCCGTTGGAGACGTCCTTTTCTGAAGCAAGGTGCTGTGCAGTAATGAAATATTTATTCCCATCCACGATATCCCATTGTATAATCCAGGAGTGCTGTAAAATGCGGCAGAGTAACAGTACCATAAATCCCCCCAAAGAACGAGACGATGCTACGTTTTGAAGGGTCAAGTAGAACTCTCTTTTATTAAAAACAAAAACACATTTTTAAACACTTCCCATACACAGTAGGGGCAGTGACTACCTTTGGTCAACCCCTAATTACCTCTGGCCAATCAGACAGGGTTAATGCGTGGGAGCCAGGAGTCCCCTCCCCCAGGAGCCGCCCACTAGGCGTGGCTAACTGCTCATTCTCCCTCTGACGGTGGAGAGAGTAACATCTATAAGCTCACTTATTCCCCTGCTGGGAGTATGGGGAAACCCCAGGTCATCTCATTATTCAAGAGTCCTTACCCCCATTGTTCATGGTGCCATCTCGTCTGCTAAAACACTTTTGTTCTGCTATCTCTTGTTTGGTTTAGCAAATCCTATTAAGAGGCAGATGGCAACTCCTGAGACCAAAGATATGTGACTGCATACCACACAATACAATATATTTACAGATATAACCAAACCATATTATAACCCAGAACATATCTGCAGATAGCTTAGGTCTGAGCACACATTATTACTGAATGGCGCTCAGACCACATACATACAGTATAGCAATGTGCTCATATTTTAACCAAGAATTAAATAACCATAAAACAGGGTAAAACAGTGATGGGTTCCGTTACACACCTCCCCCGTGACCATAAGCCGGCATACACGGTCTGATCCCAACGGATCGGCCTGGGGATGTCCGGACAAAACGATTTGTTGGTCACTTCTACAGTTTGACAACCCATCAGCATTACTGCAATAAACATTTCAAGGAGAGGGAAAATACATTTTACAAACTGGTTTCAGACAATTAAATAATTAGGCAGAAAAGCATCAGCCTTCCAAATGAACTGAAGTCCTTTAGCAAAACCATCCCAAGTTGCAGAGTACATTCCTCCCCCAGCTCGTGGTCGGGCCGCTATTGCACAGGGCCCACTGTTCTTCCCCTGTACACCCACCCAAAAAAATCCAGGATCCCATCCCAACAGTCCAGTATCCCAATGTCCAAAAGGTGGGCCACAATCTCTGTCCCATAGAAACCCCTTTCCATATAAAACGTTCCCGCTCATCCCCTCTATTGTCGGCTAATGCTCGGTACTTTTGGAGGGTGGGGTCCTGTCTAGTTTCCTTCACAAGCTCTTCGGGGGTGTCCCACGCTATGGGTCTCTCTGTGGCATTAGTGCTAAGTGTCTGCTTGTGGCTTACCTGGGTCTCCCGACCTGTTGTAGGATCGTCCTCGGTACGGGTCTGTGAGCGGGTGGTCACGGGACAAGCAGCAGCAGTCGTGGGTAAAAAGGCTGAGGCTAGAGGGCCAATATCGTTGCCCAGCACAACCTCAGCAGGTAAATTGTCCATGATGCCTACTGTGGTCTTTCCCGACCCGACTCCCCAATCCAAGTGTACCCGGGCGGTGGGTAAGCGAAAAACAGCCCCCCCTGCGACACGGACAGCAACAGTACGGGTAGATACATGCTCCGGTTTCACAAGATGTTTCTGCACCAACGTGATGGTAGCGCCAGTGTCCCTTAGGCCTTGTGCTACCTGTCCATTTACACGCACCTCCTGGCGGTGATGCTGGCGGTTGTCTGGGGATGCAGCTTGTATGGGGTTTGCCTCGTACAGGATGCCCAAACACTCCTCAGGGCTCCCTTTGGTTTCCAGGCAGTGAGCAGCAGAGGTACGTGATAAAGGGATCTCTGGGTTATTGGTCGGGCGCCTCCAGTTGTAATTGGCTGATCCCAATGGGCAATAACGAGCAATGTGCCCCGGGTTGCCGCAGCGATGGCACGTCATTTTGTAAGAATCCTGGGGTTGGTGGTTAGACCCCTGAGGTTGTGGCGGTCCTGGGGGTACTGGGGCCCGAAATTCTGTGCTTGCAGCGGGCATTGAGGTGCGTGGCTCTGCTCTAGAGGTTGGTCGTGTGGACCCTTGGCTCACCTTTCTGGACTCTGCGTATTCGTCCGCTAGCCGTGCTGCCTCGATTAAGTTAGCAGGGCGACGATCTCTCACCCAATCCTGTATGTCTGCCGCCAGATCTTGGAAGAAATGTTCCATCAGGAATAGCTGTAGTACTTCCTCTCCTGTGTTGGCATTGCACCCTCGCACCCAATGTGATGCCACCCTTTGTATATTGCTGGCCCATTCCATGTGGGAGTCTGCAGACTTCTTTTTAGACTCCCTGAAGCGACGGCGATAAGTTTCTGGGGTGACGGCATATCTGGTGAGCAGTGCAGCCTTCACCCGGCGATACTGCGCAATATCTTCCTCAGTAAGCGCCCGAAAAGCCTCATTTGCTTTTCCTGATAGCTTTCCAGCCAAAATAGTGACCCATTGGTCTGGTGGTACCTGGTGTAGTGAGCACTGCCTCTCGAAGTCAGCCAAATATCCATCAATTTCTTCCTCACTTTCCACAAACGCTTTGAAGGCAGTGAAGGGTATTTTCTTTACTGTAGCAGCGGGTGGGGGAGTATGAACTGTATGTGCCAGGGGTTGTCTAGCTCTTGCCAGTTCAAGTTCGTGCCCCCTCCTATTTTGTATCTCCGTTCTCGCTTCCCGGAACAGCTGATCTATTAGCTCCACGGATGTTGCTGGGTACATGGATAATCTCCGCTGAACCAGGTTTGTAATTTCCTCCTCCTCGCTGGCAGGGGAAGGTTGGTCCACGACCTCCATGGATCGATCCATCTCGTCCAGCTCCAGTAAGTCAGCTATCAGCTCTCTCCGTGGTCGGTTGCTGGCACTCCTTCCTCTGGTTTCCAAGAGATCCTTTAGTGTGGATCTTTTCAGTTTAGCGTACTGGGATTCCATTCAGCACTTGCGTTGGGGATGAAAAGGACCATCCCACCACTGCCACCAATGTAACGGCTACCCCGATAGTGAGAGGGTACCAGCCGTTGGAGACGTCCTTTTCTGAAGCAAGGTGCTGTGCAGTAATGAAATATTTATTCCCATCCACGATATCCCATTGTATAATCCAGGAGTGCTGTAAAATGCGGCAGAGTAACAGTACCATAAATCCCCCCAAAGAACGAGACGATGCTACGTTTTGAAGGGTCAAGTAGAACTCTCTTTTATTAAAAACAAAAACACATTTTTAAACACTTCCCATACACAGTAGGGGCAGTGACTACCTTTGGTCAACCCCTAATTACCTCTGGCCAATCAGACAGGGTTAATGCGTGGGAGCCAGGAGTCCCCTCCCCCAGGAGCCGCCCACTAGGCGTGGCTAACTGCTCATTCTCCCTCTGACGGTGGAGAGAGTAACATCTATAAGCTCACTTATTCCCCTGCTGGGAGTATGGGGAAACCCCAGGTCATCTCATTATTCAAGAGTCCTTACCCCCATTGTTCATGGTGCCATCTCGTCTGCTAAAACACTTTTGTTCTGCTATCTCTTGTTTGGTTTAGCAAATCCTATTAAGAGGCAGATGGCAACTCCTGAGACCAAAGATATGTGACTGCATACCACACAATACAATATATTTACAGATATAACCAAACCATATTATAACCCAGAACATATCTGCAGATAGCTTAGGTCTGAGCACACATTATTACTGAATGGCGCTCAGACCACATACATACAGTATAGCAATGTGCTCATATTTTAACCAAGAATTAAATAACCATAAAACAGGGTAAAACAGTGATGGGTTCCGTTACAAGCCCTATTCAATTGGAAGAATCGTAATTTAATAAGGCTGTATATCAACAACATTAATTCATTTGACCTATCAGATAATAACTGCTACTACTACTGGGAATGCTTATTTTGTTCTCTCTGGTAATATTTAGCTTAAACTCCCTATGCCCTGCAGGGTGTTACTAGCTCGTAGTTACCTTATTTTTATTGGACGCTAGCTTTAAAAGAGCATGGGGCGGACATGTTTACACTACACGGTCTTTGTTTCTAGTGTAGATAAGGGGCATTTAATCGTTTTTTAAGTTAAAGGAACACTGTATGAATGTGTTATCTATTTGTAAAGGCATACTGACCGTGTAGGCAGTATGATAAAGAATGAGAATTGAGCGTGTTCTTGAAAAAAAATTAAACTTACTAATTTTTAAAACTCTTTATTTTTTTTTCCATGTGACTCCATTTGTAGCTGTGATTAGGTAGGGATGTTCTCCTTTGCTGCTGAATCCCTCTAGGAGGCTTCTATATAGTTATGGGGCATGTACCTGGTAGTGCAGATGTTGTTCAGTTGTCCAGTCGTGCCTGACTCTCCATGACCCTATGGACAGCAGCACAACATCTTGTCACTGGTTGTGCTTATCCATAAGGTTTTCTTGGCAAAGATACTGGAGTGAATTGTCAGTTCCTTCTCCAGTGGACCACATTTGTCTGATCTCTCTGCTATGAGCTGCCCATCTTGGGTTACTCTACGTCAATGAAGTTGTGAGCTATACCATGTAAACAGTAACACCCCATCATTTACATAGAAGCCTCCTAGAGTGATTCAGCAACCAGGGCCGGATCTACCTTTTTGGAGCCCTTAGGCAGTGAAGTGGAGGAGCCTCTGCGAGTGAGTATGCAAGGTATGCACGGACCCATTTTTGCCTTTTCCTGCTAAAACTGAATCTTTTTTTTCAAGTGCCGCCCCTTAGAGGGATGCGCCCATAGGCAGCTGCCTAGTTGGCCTAATGGGTAATCCGACCATGTCAGCAACAAAGGAGGAATGTACTGCTTGATCAGAGTTGCAAATGGAATCCCACTGAATAAAATTAAACTGTTTTAAAAGTAAGTAAGTGTAAGTTTTTTTTTAATAACATGCTCATTTCCCATTCTTTGGCATACTGCCTACACAGGCAATATCTCTTTAGGAGGTGGGGGAAGAGTACAGCAGCAGCTATTAATGAGGGCAACGGTTTTAGTTTCTGGCTAAAGCCTTTCTTTTCTGCTATTAGTATGTGTTAATGTTAATTAGGTTAGATTTAGCTTGAAAAGTGACTTTTAAGAAAAAATAAAGTTAACTCGATTGCTACCAGGTTTGTCCAAGTTTATGAAGTTTATCATTTTTACCCATCAGTAAGCCTTTCTGATCCACTCAGAAATAGTAATATTTCTTGTTAATGAGAGATCATTTTAATAGTTTCTGATTACTAACTGATATTATGAATGTATTGCCTTCAGAATAAGTCATATGCAAAAAAAAAGATCGCAAGAAGCATGCCCAGCCTATTGGGTAATGATCTCTCATTATCAAGAGATATGACACATTATGGATGGATTAGAAAAGCTGACTGACAGTTAAAAATTACAAACTTAAAAGGACATGGTTGGTTTCTGTGTTTCACTAGAAATATTATACCTATGTATCTATTTACTTTTGTTTTGTTTTTATTTAACTGCTTAAAAGCTCTGTTGTTTTTTGTTTGTTTTTTTGTCTAACGTTCCTATATGGTTTCTCGCCTCATGAAGACAGTGTACTTCTAAGTACAGGAGTTGCACTGTCTCATAGCAACTAATCAGTGGCAACATTCTGCAACATGCTACTTGAGTGAGGTCCCTGGCAGGCTAATTTCAGACACTGCACTTCACAGTCTGTGTATTCGTAAGCTGCATGAACTGCAGGGGGTAGACCCATACAGCTAAAAATTGCATGATTTTAGGCAGAAAAAAACTCCCTGTTTTTCCCTTTCTCTAATCTAACACATGCTGCTAATATCAGACACACACATTACATGGAGTCATTCTATACACATACAGATGTATTTTATTTAAATTCCACACCCCCAGAGCTGCGTACATAGCCACAGTGTACCTACCAATAAAAACACTGCATTTGGGTACGGATTTTTAAATCTTTACTACCTTCAGGCCAGCAGCAGCACAATGCAGAGATCCACACAGCAGTGTCTGGTTCCTCCTTCTTTCCTTATGCAGGGGAAAAACAAGACTACACATTCCATGATGCTTTGCTGCACAAACTGCCATCACTGATTGAAACAATGTTAATGCCTGTGATTGGCCAAAACGAATCATGAATTTTATGCTAATTTTAGCAGGGATTTCCAGAGGTGTTTACTCCAAAAAGATACTGCTAGCAAACTCAAGAGATTTAGCAAACTTTAGGGTAAGTTTAATAATGTTTATTTTGGTACTTTTTCATGAAATTTTTTTTCATACACTACTGATTTTCGTCAGATGCATTATAATCCAGGAAACTTAGATATGCCTTTAATAACTTCGTAAGAAAATAAAGAACTAAAAGTATATAGATACACTGGTATATTATATTCCTAGTGAAATCCAAAAACCTTCCATGTCCCTTTAAATGTAAATTTACAGTAGTAAAAAACACTTTTAAAAGGCCAATATAAGCAATTTTCATATTAAACTTATTTTTAGTTCACCATTAATTAATACTAGCGACTTGCCCGTGAAAAAATGACGGCAATAAGATTGTAAGGTAGGTAATGGTGTTTGGTTGAGACATTAATTTTTTTGTTTCGTATCCGTATGTGCTTGGTGGTGTTTTGCGTGCTTAGGGTCCTGTAGCCTCATTTTTGTTTTTTTCAGCAGCCATTTTTTCTCTCGCTTAGGGGATTTTCATGTGTTTAAACTCTTGAATTTGGAGTTAAATTGAGGTGTAACTTCAGTTGCAGAGGTCCTCGGTGCCCTCCTTGGTGTGGGTAAGGTTTTTATGTATTTGGTGTGTTTATTTATTTTGTTTCTATTGTTTTCGTGTCGCGCAGGTCCGGCGTTCAGGTCGTATTTTTGCGTCCTTGTTAATAGTGTATTTTGGACCTCGTACGGCTTTTTCGGAAAATCCGTATGTGTTTCGTGGTGTTTTTCTGTGTTTAGGGTCCTGTAGCCTTATTTTCGTTTTTTTTCGGCAGCCATTTTTTCGTCTGTCTAAACTCTTTAATTTGGACTTTAATTGAGGTGTAACTTCACTTGCAGAGGTCCTGGGTGCATCGGGTGGCGCTGGGAGTCCTGGGTGATCTTGGGAAGCGTGGTTTGCCCCAGTAACGGGTGTTACAGTGCACAGAGAGCACTTACGGCCTTTGGGGAGGGCACGCAAGACACAACGGGTCTGCAGTGAAGGGGTTAAGGCTTGGACAGCCAACATCCCCCTCCTGCACAAGAGAATGTTAATCACCATTGATCCACGGTTGATATCACCCTTCCCTTGCCTAGGTGCGTAGCCTTTAGGGCCACAGGCAAAGTAGTTAAGAGGTTAACCTGACATACAGAGAACCCTTCCCCACCCGGGTGCCATTATTATTATAGCTATGGTGCACATAACTTGTGCAGACCTCTGCTAGCACTGTGGGTAAAATGTCTTAGGGCCTCATTCAATTGCGATTTGGCCAATTGAATAGGGCTCTAAATAAGCACATAGCATACTTTTTTAAAGAAGTTTTTAGTTAGTAAAGACCTTGGTTTTTTAAAGAAGTTTACTAACTAAAAACGTATTTAAAAAAATATGCTATGTGCTTATTTAGAGCCCTATTCAATTGGCCAAATTGCAATTGAATGAGGCCCATAGTCTCTAAGGTTTGGAGCTGCAGGTCGTTGCTCTGGTAGGGCAGGCAATTTCAAGTTATCACCAAGTGACTTATATATTCCCTTATAAATATATATATACTAGCGACTTGCCCGTCAAAAAATGACGGCAATGAGATGTGTATGTTTGGAAAGTTGTTTAATTATTAATATACGTATTTGACATTTCAGGAACCATTTCTAAATCGTTGTTTGCTTATTATCTTTTTTTGGTGTATCTTGAATTTTTGCAGCTGATAGTCTATTGCTTGCAATTCTTTTGCGTTCTTTTTCTCATCAAATTTCTTTCTCCTCTGGTGTCTGCTGGTTGGCCCATCTCCGTTGTCGTTCTCTAGCTTGCCATCTTATCTTTTCTTGTTTGCTCTCGTTAGTAGCCATATTAATCTGTAAAAGAAAATAATGTATAATTAGTTTAGTTTAAGATGTTAAGTTTGTTTTTTACATTTTTTATTATCAACAGTTTGTTTATATGTGCTTGTAGTTCATTGTAGCTGTAGTTTCTTTGTATTGTTAAATAACTGTTTTTCTTATTTTGGATATGATCGCAATGGTTTTAGCATTATCCTGTTTTGTGTCTACCACTTTTGCTATGCTAATTTAGGCTTCTTTGTAAGCCTTATAGCTTCTTAAACAGTAAAGAAGAATATTAATTTACTTTGGTATGTGTTTGTGTGATTTTTGGTATAATCCTATTTTGTGTCTACCATATGTTGCATACTTTATTTGCTTAATAAGTCTTTTTTATGAAGGTAAAATGTTTTTGTACAGTGAAATTGAATTTTTTTGGTATTTTGGATATGATGGCAATGTTTTTAGCATTATCCTGTTTTGTGTCCACCACTTTTGGTATGCTTATTTAGGCTTCTTTGTAAGGCTTATAGGTTCTTAAACAGTAAAGAAGAATATTATTATATATTATGATTTTTTGTACAATCCTATTTTGTGTCTACCATATGTTGCATACTTGATTTGCTTAATTAGGGCCTCATTCAATTAGCGGCCGCAGCCGCTGCGGGGCCGCAAGGACCGGCCGCAAGCTATTCGGCTATTCTATTCCCTTACGGCCGGGGGCTCCAGCAGGCTTGCGGCCGGCGCCTTGCTATCTCTTGCGGCCGCTCGCGCCGGAGGAAAGCCTTTGATCTAAAACGGCCGCAAGAGTTTCGGCCGTAAGAAATTCCTATTTGCAATTCAATTGCTACGGGAAACCTCTCTGCAAGGCTAAAAACGAGCCGCTGCTTACTTGCAGGAAAGAGGTCCCGCTAGCACCAATTAAGCACATAAAATAGCTCAAATAAAGCCATCCTGCACTTTGAGAAGACTATAAAGGGATTTTAGGTGTTAGAAAAAATAGCACATAATTATCCTATACTCAAATCCGTAAAATATTTTATTTTTAATATCCGTAAAATATCCATGTAAAAAGTCCACAGTGCTTGGAGCACCTCAGACCCGCCCACGCCGCAGCCGGAAAATAAACAGTTAATTTGAACTCGGGTTTGGGCTGATGTGCAAGCTTGAGAGTGGGTTACTTTTAATCCTCATGTCCCCCAAATATGATCCCTAGCATTTACAGAGCTGTACAGTGCAGGCTTGAATTTATTTTTGCGTTTTTCTATTTCAGAGCTTACGGCCGGTTCCAAGATATGCGGCCGGCCGTAAGAGGAGATCCTTGCGGGGCCGTATAATAGAATCGCGAGTTAACTGAACCCCCGCAAGGAATCGCAGCCTTACGGCCGATTTACGGCCGCTAATAGAATGAGGCCCATAGTGTTTTTTATGAAGCTTTAATGTTTTGAATGTTTTTTCTATTTTGGATATTATGGCAATGTTTTTATGATTATCCTATTTTGTGTTCACTACTTTTTGGGTGCTGCATTTGTTATATTGGCGGGCATTAAACATATAGGGCCTCATTCAATTGCGATTTGGCCAATTGAATAGGGCTCTAAATAAGCACATAGCATACTTTTTTAAAGAAGTTTTTAGTTAGTAAAGACCTTGGTTTTTTAAAGAAGTTCACTAACTAAAAACTTATTTTAAAAAAATATGCTATGTGCTTATTTAGAGCCCTATTCAATTGGCCAAATCGCAATTGAATGAGGGCCATATAGTTCCTTTATTTTTTGTACTTATTATACTTTACCTTGATTGAAGTGTGGAATGACAGAGGGTCCCCTCCTGGCAATCTTAATCCGCCGGTCTTCTTGTAGTGTCTGTTTTGAAAAAGAAGAGGAAATGGTTAATTGTATATTTCTTCTTTTTGATTTAGCAAAGCATGGTCTTTTTCAGTAGGTAATGTATTTTTCTATCTTACCTCTTCTTCTTTGTTGGTGTTCTTTAAAAGGGATTGTGGTTCACAATGCACGGTGCAAATTCTTGAGTGATGCCATTGATGCAGAGTCTGTTTGAATAGTAAAAAAAAGGAGAAAGATTGATCTTTAGGTTATATATTGAATTACAATAAATTAATGTCATTTAAATGTACTTCTTTAATTAGTTTCAATTAACATTAGTTTGTTTTCGGGCCTAAACACATAAATGTGCGTGTGACATGTGACTATACATGATACACATATATGTGCGTGTGACATATACATGAATCATATTTTAATAGTTAATTCTTTTTTTTTTTAATGTCATTTAAATATACTTGTTTAATTAGTTTGGGTTAAGATTAGTTTCTTGCACATAAATGTGCGTGCCACATGTCACTATACATGAATTACATTTTCATACTTAAATTTTTTTTTTTTGTCCTGTCTTGATAATAAAATGTAATATATTATAGCTTACCTCTCAGTTGTAATTTGCACAAGTAAAGTAAGAAATTAGGAAAGAATTGTCTTCTCAGGTAACAGCAGCAGTTAACTATCCAGTCACTACGTTCATCACCTGAGTAGAAATGTAGAATTTTCTGGAAAGTAGTTAGTATTTATAAACTTTCAAGTGCCTGAGACCGTTAGAACGCAATACGCATGCGCTATTTGCGTTCCAGCTTACAATTTGCGTTCCATCAGCCATTTTATGCGTAGTAGTGTTCAAAATGGTGGTTAATATCAGTGTGGTACGTTCCGCATAGTATGTGTTTCAGTCTTGTGAGTCACTGTAGTATAGTTACGTCTGATGCCTCGTTTTCGTTTTGTTCGGCGGCCATTTTTTCTCTCGCTTAGGTGATTTTCGGCAGGTTAAACTCGTTTTTTTGTACTTAAATGGACGTGTAAATTAACTTTTCGAGGTGCTGGATTCCCTCCCTTGCTGTAAGTAAGCTTTTTATGTGTTCGTTGTGTTTATTTCTTGTGTTTCTGATGTTTTCATGCGTGCTGTTTTCAGCCGGTTTTGCGTGTTGGGAATGGCTCGTTTCGCGGCCGTATTTTTTTGCGATGCGGACGTTTTTTTTTTGCGAGGGACGCAGTTGGCTTTTACGTGTACGATGCAATTGTTTTTTTCTAAGTCGTACAAGGCGCCTTTGATTTTTTTTTTTTTTAAGTCTTGCATGTGTGTGTGTGTTGCCGACGTTGGACCTTCCACCACCGCAAATGCGGCCCCTCGCTTCACAAGGGTCCGGATTTGCGGGCAAACACAGCCGAGGTGGGATACTCCACCACCGCAAATGCGGCCCCTCGCTTCGCGAGGACCCGCATTTGCGGGGACGTTGGGATGCTCCACCACCGCAAATGAGGCCCCTCGCTTTGTGAGGACCCGAGGACGCAGTTCTTGCGAGCCCGCAAGTGTGAGCAACGGCTCGTATGCTCACAACTATATATGTGATATATATATATATATATATATATATATATATATATATCATTAATACCCGAGAGGTGCAATTTGGCAGGTTGCCCAGTATGCTAGGGATCATAAGTCTTTTTGGCAGTTAAGGCCACTAGTTTATAGGGTATCTGTTGGAAAAGGTATAATGGTGTTTGTGCCCTTGCCATTGGCATTTTCAATTAACCATGCCTGGTGTAAAATGGTATCTTAGGTAAAAAGAAGGTTTAGAGCATTTACAATCACTACATATGTTTGGGGGGTGGGTTCCTGCAATAGAGCTATTGAATAATCGGGGTAGGCCTCACTCGCCGGGCTTTAGTTGGTACAGCTCTGTGTTCCTTTACGTATCTCTGCGCGGTTATGCGAAGGTGACTAATAAGAGGTATTTGGGGTGTTTTGGCTACACGAAGTAGATAGCCAGTAAACTTGAAACAGCAGTACATGGATAGGTTTCCCAGCTTGCGGATTATACCTTGGCAAGAAAGCTGTGTAATACAGCAGGCAGAAGTTTAAAGGGCTGCCATTTTTAAAATGGGCCAAGGTTCAATGAGTGAGGCAGTTGTGGGCACATTGTCCCTGCATGGACTTCACATCAGCCCCAATAAATCTGAGCGCTGTACAGTATAGTACGACTGTTTGGGCTTCACCCCCATTTGCTGGTCCGCTCGATCGCTAGGGGTTTTCAGGCGGCGCACCACCGCGCCAGTATTACGTGGGATTGGGAGCATTATTGTTTAGAGGAACTGGGGTGTTCCTTCAATAGGGTCTACTCGGGTGGTGGTTCCTATTCACGCGCATTTTATTTTGGGGCCTTAAGCCTATCATATTCACCGTCTGGTTAGCACGTCTGTCCATGGGCTGGTTCAGGGGCATATTGGTATTAGGAATGATGGGCCAATTCCCCTCCATAGTATTTTTTCTGGGCGCGCCAGTGCACGCATTTTCTGATTAGTATTATGTGTGGTCCACTGGGAGCTTTTTCGGTTGAAAGGGGTCACTTGTTTCCCCCCCTTAACCCAACGTCGGGTCTTTTCTGGTGGCATAGTGTTAAAGGTCACTTTACCGGAGAGTGATCAGTGTACCTACATCAGGTCCTTTGGCCCGGACAATTTTGAAAGGCCGCGGCTCCTCCCGACGTCCCACCTATGGGGAACCCTCCTCCCGGCCTTAACCGAGAAACCTCATCCTTGCCTATTGCACTCGATAAGCTCCATTACCGGTAACCAACTCTGACACCCTGGGCGGGGCCGGAACGTGGAGAAAATTTGTACTTCCCCCTTTTTCTGCCCGTAGCAATGCTCCGAGGGATATCCGGCCAACCAGGAAACCACACCCCAAATAGGGTACACACTGCCTTACTCTTACCACAGGGCCAAGGCGAAACCCCTACCAAGTTAATAACACCGGCAAAGTGAGGTATAGGAGTTAATATTTGGTGCCATGGAGGTCTTCACAGCACCTCTGTGATGGCAGTTAATATTGAGCTGCCACAGAGGTATCGTGGGGGTCTATAGGAACCCCAACGTTATAGTTAGATGGAAAATCCCACGGCACCCCGGGTTTCCCTGGGTCATAGACCATGGGAAGGGGTTTATAGCATGTATTGGTTGGAATCTCGGGGATCCCAAGGCCAATTTTAGATAGTGGCTATGGGGGTAGCATTATTAACCCCTTATTTGTGTCACATATGAAGAATCAAGCCTCATACCCAACACAATTAATTTGTTAGGTTAATAATAGCGTCAGAATGGATGCTTGTTTGATTCTCAGAGGCATTTTTTTATGATTCTACCTGTGTGTGACAGTACATGTAGGATATATGGACAATTTGAGGACTTGCTAGCACTTATAATTTAACATGTTTAACTCAGATTTTAGAATTGGATGGGCTTGGGGGAAATTTTAGTGGGACAGCTATACATAAATTGCGATTTTTGTACTTTTCCGACATTTAATGGCAGTTCTCGTAGAGCTAGGATTTTTGTGTTTGGAATAGGTTGTTAGTGATTTATTAGACTACGTGACTCGTAAATGAGAAAATCTGAGGTATGTAATGGAGCCCATGGTAGGTTTCTATATAGCTCCCACAGACATCAATTTACTCATTAACTTAATGAACACGGGGCCTTGAAACATGATGACAAGGGTACAAAATTAAAAGAAGGGGGTGAACCAGATTAAACTAATGGGGTTGAAAGTGTAAAGGGGGGAAGGGGTGAATTAATTACCTATGGAGGCTGGATTCCGCTAATAATAAAATATACCTATGCATCTATTTACTTTTATAGACTTTATTTTATAAGTACTTAATGTTGCCACTGATTAATGCAACCCCTGCACCTAGAAGCACACTGTCTTAATGAGCTGCAGAGAGGAGAAATCAGTTTGTTTTAGGCAGAAAAGACCCCCAGATCTTTTAAGAGCTTCTTAATAAATAGATTACACAGAGGTAAAGAGATACATGATATCCAGAAAACTTCCATGTCCCTTTAAGTCTTCACCTATTTCTCATATGGATTTATTTTCAGAGGGATATTTTAGTTGTGGAAATGTTGTCCGGTTGAGGTAAGTTCACCTGCCTTTGTGTTGGTGGCTGCTGGTGAGATCAATGTCCAGTTTCTTGAATGATGAAATGACATTTTAGCTTTTGGTGGGGAGGGTCCAATGTGGGATCAGTTGTCCCATATCCCAAGAGTAGTAGCAGATAGTGTTTTGTGTGGTGACAACAAGTCTTTAACGTCAGAGAAAGATATGACGGTTTTAATAATTTTTAAACCGTTTTCCTATCAGCTAGCAAGAATTAGTCGAGGGAAATGGTTGTGTTGACTTTTGCCCAGAGATATTGCAGATGTGTTTGGGTAAAAGTGTTTGGTGTATTTTGTATGGAAGGATAGTATTGTGTTAACATGTCACAATCTCTTTATTGCACAACATTGCTACGGGTTGTATGCAAACTTGATTTTGTTCCACATTTCAACACTTGGTGGTGTGTTTGTCAGGTTGTTCCTAGGTTAGTATGCTCTATGTAGGAGTTGGTATTATTTGGAACAAGGGGGAGTTGGGCATAGCTTTGCCACTGACCTGATGGAAAGGCCCAGACAGTTGTGGGAGGTCATTTTCCCCCTTGTTACTCTTATCAGACCAGTCTTTTCATTGGCATGTGGCTTTAAATTCAAAACAATAGATTTGGAACCCCAGGGGTAATTGGCAAGTATCACTATAACTACCGACTCGCCTGTCAAATGACGGCAATAAAATGTAATGCCTGGCAATGCTGTTTGCCACAAAATGCGAGGATATGACCCTTCTGAGCACCTTCAGCGATCACTGCAAACTTCTTCCCCAGTGTACTTTACAGGCCCCGCGATGAGCGGCTTTGCCTAAGTCCCGCATGCCTCAACTGCTCACCTCGCTTCGCGAGGCAAGCAGTGCAAAGAGCGCCTTTGGCGCTCATTGCAGCCTAGTCCCGCGTGCCTCTTCCTGCGTGCCTCAGCGACAACTCGCAGATTGACATCTATAATATGTGATAGTTTTCATTGCGTGTAACCCTGATATTATCGAGAGGCGGGGCCATGACATCATCAGGGGCGGGCCTGAGAGTCAAGATAAAAGCAGCTATTATACACCTCAGAGAGAGAGAGAGAGGCAGAAAAAGTACAGTGGCAAAGACAGCACACTGAAAGAGTGCATGGGCAGAGCATACAGGGAGTGCACAGAAAGAGAGAGAACACACAGGGAGAGTGCAAAGGCAGCGCGCACAGAGAGAGAGAGAACGCACAGGCAGAATGCACAAGCAAAGAGTACAGGGAGGGAGTTAGCGCACAGGGAGAGATAGCAAACACAGAGAGCGCAGGGAGAGGAAGAGAACAGAGAGAAAGAGAGAACAGAGAGAGAACGCACAGGGAGAGTGCACAGGGAGAGCGTACAGAGAGGGAGAAAGCACAGGGAGAGTGCAAAGGGAAGAGCGCACAGAGAGAGAGAGAGAACACACAGGGAGAGTGCACAGGCAGAGCACACAGAGAGAGAGAACGCACAAGGAGAGTGCAAAGGGCAGAGCGCACAGAGAGAGAGAGAATGCACAGGGAGAGTGCACAGGCAGAGCGTACATGGAGAGAGAGAGATAGAGAACGCTCAGACAGAGCGTACAGTGAGAGAGAGAGAGAGAACACACAGGGAGAGTGCACAGGCAGAGCATACAGGGAGAGAGAGAGAGAGAGAACGCGCAGGGAGAGTGCACAGGCAGAGTGTATGTGGACAGAGAGAGACATAGAGAATGCACAGACAGAGCGTACAGTGAGAGAGAGAGAGAGAGAACACACAGGGAGAGTGCACAGGCAGAGCATACAGGGAGAGAGAGAACGCAGAGGGAGAGTGCACAGGCAGAGCGCACAGAGAGAGAGAACGCACAGTGAGAGTGAAAGGGCAGAGCGCACAGAGAGAGAGAACGCACAGGGAGAGTGCAAAAGGCAGAGCGCACAGAGAGAGAGAGAAAGAGAACGCACAGGCAGAGTACACAAGCAAAGAGTACAGGGAGGGAGTTAGAGCAAAGGGAGAGAGAGGACAGGGAGGTAGAGAGAGAGCACACATAGAGAGTGCAGGGAGAGGGAAAGAAAGAGAGAGAACAGAGAGAGAGAATGCAAAGGGAGAGTGCACGGCAGAGCGCAGAGTGAGAGAGAACGCATAGGGAGAGTGCACAGAAAGAGAGAGAGAACGCACAGGGAGAGTGCACAGGCAGAGCGCACAGAGAGAGAGAACGTACAGGGAGAGTGCGCAAGCAAAAAATACAGGGAGGAAGTTAGCGCACAGGGAGGGAAAGAGAGCACACACACAGAGAGCGCAGGGAGATGGAGAGAACAGAGAGAAAGAGAGAGAACAGAGAGAGAGAACAAACTGAGAGATAGAGAGTGCACAGGGAGAGATAGAGTGCATAGGGAGAGATGGAGTGCACAGGGAGAGCGCGCACAAGGAGAGAGAGAGCCACAGGGAGAGAGAGAGCACTGGTAGAGAGAGTGCACCAGCAGAGAGAGATCACGCAGGGAGAGAGAGTGCGGAGAGAGCGAGAGAGCAAACGCACAGGGAGAGAGGGCATGCACACGGAGCGAGCACAGACAATTCAAGATAACAATCTATAATACTGTCATTTTTGACGGGCAAATTACTAGTTGGAAATAATCTCCAATTAGCAAGAAATAAGCTCTTGCTTGGTAAGTGGATCAGAAAGTCTGACAGGCAAAAATGGAAAATTCTCTTTGTTTATTATAGGAAAATACATTGAACAACATTCAATGGATAAAGTACTTGTAATTAATAAAATATATAAATAATACATAATATTAACAATAATATA
Organism: Discoglossus pictus; assembly: GCA_027410445.1. Taxonomy (NCBI): domain Eukaryota; kingdom Metazoa; phylum Chordata; class Amphibia; order Anura; family Alytidae; genus Discoglossus; species Discoglossus pictus. The sequence continues at coordinate 279,339,265 of CM050163.1, forward strand.
ATATTTAAAAAAGCATTGCATTAGAAAGGTGTGTAAATAGAACAGTTACAACTTGAAGTTTGTAGACAAAATGTGTGTTTACATCAGATATTTCAGGTGGTTCAATACCCCATCTATACATAGGTCCTATAGATTTACAATAGAAAAATGAATAACTCACACAACACAGACTGTCCATCTGAATAAACAGCTGTTCAAGTAAAAAGCTGATGATGAATTAACCTGTGTACAGCTAACATAAATGGTAACATAAGTGGTATCATTAATCCTCTGGCCACTTTAAAAAGTGCTTCACATAATTTATAGGGTTTCTTGACATTGGAATTAGTAGTTGCGTGTGGCGCGTGGCTGTGTGTTATTTCATCCTATAATCCCTGTTTATTGCTACAATCATTAATCCTCTTAATTCAAATTTACTCACATCTAGAAGCATGTGTAAATTAAATCCACTAAAATCAAAGACCCAGTATTTCAGAGAGATATCCATGCATATACTGGAGTATCTAAGAGATATATCAAGTACTGTGTTTTCATTCAATATATACATTTGATAATACAGAAATGTTAAATAATTGCATGCTTTGGTTCCCCTTCTGGATCACCACCTTGTGTACTTCAATGAAGCTGTGAGCTATACAATGTAGCGTCACCTAAGATGGGCAGGTCATAGCAGAGAGGTCAGACATCAGCCCCTTCACTATGACAAGGTAGCTGTCACGTACCCCTTTTCCTGTTCCTGTATCACTGAGCCACCATAAGGGACAAACTGCTGGGCTCCAGCCACTGGACTTTGTGCATAAACACCTCCATTTTATGTAATCTGTTCGTCCCATTGTTTGCCAGATTAAGATAATGTACTCTATTTGAGGTCTGGACCACTAGACATGGAGACAGCATTATGTGTATTTGAAGGTTGGCCTATTGTTCACAGGTGCCAGACAGGATGCCAGACTATTAGACTGCATGTGGAGTCAATCACCTGTGTTTGTCTGCTACTCCATGTCATTAGTGTGTTGTATACTCACCCCTCTGTATCTAACCCCTATAAATATTGTTGACTTTCCAAAAATAAATCAGTTCACTGCTGGGACATATAGAAATGGTATGTTCCCTTATTTGCTCCTGGTAGCTGTGATACTAATCCTATCTCCACCCTGCAAGTAACTTGTCCTGGTCACTACCACAGGTAGGTTACTGAGACTCCTGGAAGTGCTAATTCCTGATGGAGAGACTCAGACTGATACAGAAGCCAGATATCAGGGTGCAGGTGCCGAGATTGCCAAGAACCCAAATGGTCCTTGTGGGTAATTAACCTTTAGTCTATAGCAGGTGGCCCTGGGCAGTAAAACCCCCTACCCCTGGATCGTCAAAGTAGCAAACCAAAAGGGGAGGATATGTATAAAGTAATCATATTAATACAAACTAGTTTATCTAGTAAACCTGCAACTCTTCAAAACAAGAACAGTCTCCAAAGGGTAACTGTAGTGTAATCATTTAAAAAATGTTTAATATTTTCAAGAACTAAAATATAGTTGTTAAATAAAAAAGCACAGCTTTTAAATTATTTAAGCGTCACTCTGCACCATCACTTAATTGTTAGCAAGGCGTTTTCCTTTTTCAAATTGCTGCCTAAGTTATGTCATTATAGCAGTTTTAGTTTAGGGTTAAAGTGTCTTTAAATCCCTTCCTTTGCTGCTAAATATATATGATGTGATTGTATTGTACTTTGCAGGATTCAGGAATGCATTTGTAGCTTTTAAAAGAATAGAAAGGAGGGCTTGATAAGAAAAACCTTTATTAAACTTTTAACAAATAATTACTACTTTTCAATTAAGTCTCCAGTTCTTTCTGCCCTTTCAATATAGTATTGTGTCAAGAGTGGACCCATCCCATGGGGGCTGTCTAAATTGACATATAACAAAATGCAGTATAATAGTGAGTGGTAACAAATTCAGGTGATGGCTTGATATGTTTTATTTGTTTTAATAATTTGTATTGTGTTCACAGGATAAAACACACAAAGTACAGGTATAAACAATGTCAGACTTCTATGGGCTCTGTAGTGCTTAGTCAGTCACAGTCAATCATTCTCCTGCTACACATCTCACACTTCGTATCTCACTTTCCATCAATTTCTCCCCTGTAGAGTTGGCACAGAATAAATCACATAAAACCAATTTGCTCTGACCCAGTCACTCAATGTAAAAAGCTGTTCTAGAACAAGTTATTCTGGTGTTCTGTGTGTCTTTTGATATAATCAATAGCAGTAACATGGTGTTCTTTTCGTATTGCTGGCAATTTGTTGTACTTGCTTTAGAAATCATATTTGGGCATTATAAAATGTAACTTTTTTATTTTACACACCCATACTTTCTCAAATTGCACATTTAATTATTACTTCTATATTACCATGTAATTAGACAAGTGGATATTACCTATTGAGACTAAAATGTTGCATGGTCTAAAAGATAGAGCTTATAAATAAAGACCTCTGACCTTAATATGTATAGCTTACGGAAAAGCTGTTCAAATACTAACTACATCATATGCCATGTCCAGATCCCATAATGTCAGAAATTTGCCAATCACACCTGATGCAGATAAGGCATAGTACCGCATTAGAGCCCTATTATATTCCAGCAGTGTAATTTGCGTTATTACATAAAATTGGCTGTGGAGATTTATGGATTTAAAATCGGAGTAGTCCTAATAGATAAAAAAATAAATATTGATCAAAGTGACAACTGTAAACCCATTCAGCCCACAAGCTCCTGCACCACAACAAGGCACAGATCCAGGAGGGGTTAGTGGAGATAATAATTTTTATAATGGACAGCAAGTTTTCAAATGAAATATGAAATAGTTGCAGTTCTAATATAAAAACTGAATGTAGTTTAACATTGATCAGGGTGTGAATAGTTTGCCAAGTCTTACAGAGAAGCAAATGATCTCTCTGTTAATGAAATGAGAACATTCACTTGATATGGAGTAATATGACTTAAATTCCCTGTCACAATCGAGTTCATATCTTTAGATTTAACATTTTTGCATGAATTTTTATTCCCAGATCTTTCTGTCTCTCTGTTTCTGGAAGTTCTTCAACAATATTATGACCCTAAGATCATTGATGCTTTTTGGCACCAATGTTCACCCTTACGTTTCTCTGTTTCGTTATTATTCATATTCAACTTGTGTGAACTCGTTATTTTCCTCCTTAAAGTTTGTTCTGTATCATCTACATAGAATACTCTTTGGATATTGGACACACATGATGAGTTATACCAAATTCGATAATATGAAGGGAAAGTTTCCAATCACTCTATGATGTGGTCTGAGTGTGGAGCTGGTACTTTATCCCCAGAAGGATTATGGTGCATTGTTCACATCTCTTTTGTAGACAGGGGAACATTTCATTAGCATTACATTTGCAGTGAAGTGAGATCCTTTATACTTGCTGTTTCAAGTTAAGAGATTGTTTATAAATCAAAAGAGAAGGATCCGAAAATACATTTTCGGTCTCTCATCCACGCAGAGAGTTCCTTGAAGTAATTTGGATATTTTACGAAGAATTTACAGGCCCCGGCTGTTCCCTTTTTGTAGCTCCTTGTATTCCAGGAGTTTTCCTCTGGAAATGTGGTTGGCTCTGGTTGACTTGATTTTTTTTTAACTCTGGCATAGTATCCTTGTCTGATCAAGTCCTTCATAAGGTTCTGAAGATGATCATTCTTATACTGTTATATCTGATGATCTGACTGTAGATAATAGAGTCCTTTGTATTTCTGGGATTGAAGCTATTATATCTATGTCTGTGGGTCTCCAGTATAGGGATGTTTTAAGTTGTCTTTGATATGGATTGTAGTGTACAGAAAAATGATTTGTGTATGAGTGTAGCTGAACTTCAAATTAATTAATAAGGGGAAAGAATTCAGTGCAGTTTTTGTGGAATTCTCTGTACCAGCAATCCACATTATAAAAAGTAATCTATGTATTGTAGAAAGATTAGGAGTAGACATACATTTCTCTTCCACTTTTGCCATGAATAGATTGGCATGTTGTACTGTCATTTGTGTACCCATAGCCCTCCCCATCTTCTACAAATTCAAATATTTTCCTTGTTGTGGTAAAATACAAATATCCATACATTTAGTGTATATATATATATATATATATATATATATATATATATAGCATTCATAACTTTTGTAGCACTTGTGAACTTTAGCTCTGAAACAGCAGGCTGTGAGGTATGAAACAGTTAATTATACCTTTCACTTCTAAAATAATTGTTTGTTATTCTATAACTGCAAACAAATCCTTCTTCCCATAAAAATTTGTTCTGGAGACAGCCAACAATTATTTTAGGCTAAACAATATGTATTTCGGTAATATACAAGTCCAACATTTGACCTATGCGCAGAGATAACAAGTAAGAGGTTTTTTTTGCGCATTTAATATGACGTACCAGGCATGCTTTCAGTGCATGACCTGCACATGTTTTATATTTTATTGGATCACCTTATATAAATAATATCTTATTGGCTGTTGCTGGGATGTGTCATTTTCATAGAAGGAGTAATGGATCATACCATGTTCATTATGTAATTCACTATAAAAAGCTATGTTGTTTATATTTCTGCCCAGACAGTCAGTCAGCAGCAGCCATTTTGGATGCTTTTCTGTTGCTGACCCACGTTTTGTATAAATAAAATCTAATAATAAGAAAATAGTCAGAGGCCTCTGTTTTTTGGTATCATGACTGGGTTTCAGAGTAAAATGTGGTTTGTGGGTATGATTTTTTTCTACAACATCCTGTTCAAATGTGAAGTAGTAATGCCTGATTATTAAATGTATGAGTTTTGTTACCAATGTAAATGTATTCTGTATTGTAGGTATAAGATCAGAGAAGAGCAATACATTAATTTAAATACATTTCTTTGTACATACTAACCAGTAGAATATGGTTTATGGCCCAAAATTGTTTCAGAATATCAGTCATAATAAGTTGTGGAAAGTGTTTCTACCACGGGTGTTGTATAACTCTAGGTGCTGTCTAGGTTATCCAGATAATGATCCTAAAAAGTAGATAAGTGCTAATGAAGATGATGAGATGGTAAGTGTTGATAAGGTAGGGAATATGGATTGCAGATGATATTGCTCTGTATAATTTCTCCCCACCTTTCTATAACTTCCCAATCACGGACTAAGTAACTCCTCCTTTTACTCCTCTGTAAATGTCAAGTTTTCTATCCTGGCTACAAAATGTGTATAGTCTTAACATATGAAGGTCTCTATCTGGCTGGTAAGAGAAGCATAGCAACCAAATCTATGGTTTGACACAAAGCTTAGTCAGGATATAGGTTTGTTGCCAGTAAATTAGGTGTTGATTATTATCCCCTCCTCAGAAAAATTGCTCATATTTTTTAAAAGTTTAATATCTGCCCCTTGATAAGTTGGGGAGCATTTGCACCCGATATAATAGTCTTTGAAATATAATTGTTTTCATGAGATATCCTTTTGCCAAAACATTTTCGTGGTACTGATTTCTGTAGAAACCGTATACCCGAATTAACCAAAGGTATTAGATTGTGCTTGTATAGTGTATGTAAACATGAGGGGATCTGCAGGCCTTGGTAAGTATATTTAAGTATACAAGATTGGTAAGTATATTTTTGGGGAGCTTGTGTATAAGGAAATGTGGTAGATGGGTATTTCTTTAAGGCCTCTATTTTGGAACTATTTCAATTGAAGGAATGTTGGTACAGAGCTATGTGGATTGAGACAATTACTTTAATATCTGTATTAGGCTATTATTCTCAATATGTCTAAAGACGGTTTTGACTGCCAGAAGAGAAAATGGTGGTGATAAAATACACACCTGCCATATGTCTTTTTCCAATGTGAAATAAGTAAAAATTAACAACATCAACAATTTGATTTAGAAAACTTTGACCTAAAACTTAGCACTTTAGTCTGCAGATTTATAATTGTGATAACTGATATTGATTTTAATGTAATCATTGGCAATTTCTGTCTGTAGTTTACTAACTTATAGCTGTTTATGATGCAAAATAGGATCTTATAAAGAATGTCATGTCATCTATATACCATGATCTTAAACAGGATTGTTAAATATTGATTAAGATGTCATATGGGTCAATAGCATGTTATTAGTGTTATGTCCTTGTAAGATTTAAGAAGAATGATGCTCTGCCTGTAATATATTATTTTAAACATCTTTAAGTGGGGACACTATGTGGGAAGTTAAAATCTTATTCTATTCCCCAACAAGAAAATCACGCCCTGGAGTTTTCACATGAGGTAACTGTTTAAAGGGCTTCTTTTGTCATTTGTATTTACATATCTTTTACCCATAATGCCTAAAACCTTCTCCAAGCCCATAATCGTAACACCAAACCTAAAACACACAATTCTCAGAAAACTAAGAAGATCCTATATCCTTTTTGTTTGCTAAAAATGTTTTTTTTTTTGCTAAAACTTTATAGCTCATAGTATTCATTAAGTGCAAACCCTAGGCTGGCACCACATCTCTCTAATCACTCAATCAAATTATCCCTAGTAGAAGGCCTACTAAGTAAATACATTTATTGTGGCTAATTGGCAATTATTCACCCAGAGAGCTGACAAATGATGGCTGATTCAACTGATGATTAATATATCCAATCATTAGTGCCTCTGCATAATGGATTTTAAAAAGTTTCCATATATATATATATATATAATATCCACTTCATAGATAGTCTCATTTATTTCTTGTATTAATACACAGTTGATTGGTTGATGGACAAAACCCTGCTTCATTCATTCATTTTTTTACAAGCATGGTGTCTCGAACTGATAACCATCTCCATTGACTTGAATTTAAAGGTATTGAAACAATGGTTACTTAAACCAGTAACCCAATGAAGAATTAGCTTAGCACAATATATGTTGGTAAGAGTTGTAGAGGGGAGGTTGTTGTTGGTTACCCTAGTGTGTTCACATTGATATAGCTAATATTTGCAGTTTGTTACACATATCTGTATCATATTCTACTAATAATGTGTGGGATTAACAACAGCACAGTTTGTGTTATACATTTGTGTTTTCTATGAATTTTGGGAATTTGAAATGGCTTTATGAGTTTTCTTTTACCATTTGGGATCCTGATATTGTGCCAATAAAAGGTTTATCAACAGATCAATGTGAATTGCTACAGTTATTTTTGAGAGTTTAATCAACACCAATTTGATCAAACTATATGTTAGGAACTATAATGTGGGAAGTGTCTGCAAATTTACTACATAGATATTTTTCAAATTACAGTCATTTAATTAATTTAAATATATATTTAAGGTACATACGTACAAATCTTTGCATCAACAGTAGTATGTCCATTCAATCTTCCTAGCATTAATGTTCAGGACAGGGCTATGTATACACTAGATATTACTGACATGTAAACTCCTGCAGTGCCTTCAGGTCGACATTGATACACCTGCACTGTTTGGGCTAATAAAACCATGTTGCAATGAAGTGTTTAACCACGCATTGACAATGATCCACATACATGCTAGAACCATTTTTGTAGAACAAGACTTATGTTTTAAGAGATAATATGGTGTCAGAGCCCACATCATCAAACTGCTCATTTTGGCTGTGAACAGAGCAGCAGATGGACAATGAGCGCATATGTAGAGTAGGAGGGAACGCTTATAAATATAATTTGAACAGACAATACACTTGCAAGTAGGCTTGAGGTTTTCGGCATGCAACCTTTTCTGTTTGTGCTGGACAGTCTTAGAAAAAAATAGTAATGCCTTTGTGATATGTAGGTTGGGAAATAGATAGAGGTATAGGGAGGGGGTTATATGGAGTAAAAGGAGGAGTTATAGAATCAATGATTGGAAAAGTTTTAGAGAGAGGTGGAGACGAATTATAGAGAGAAATAGTAGGGGTTATAGAGAAAGGTTATGCTGAGCAGTAGGAAGTATAAGGAAAGAATATGTGGCGAAATAGGAGTGTTTATTGGTAGAGGCAGGGCTGGATTAGCCATTAAGCAAAATAAGCACGTGCTTAGGACATCAAGGGAAGGGGGCACCGTAGAAATTTGAATTAATTTGCTTTTTTTGCATCTGTTTAGCTTTTGTTGTTTGAAAATAATGACATGGTTTGAATAGGTGTTTTGCTTTTTTTTAAATGGGATTTAGCCATAAGAAGTGAAACTTATAACATGTAATCAATAGGAATTTAGCTTTTTATGTGGGGGTTCTACTTTTTGTTATCATCATCAGTTGGCAACCCTGGCGTAAAAAGCTAGACAGTCTTCTACTTGCCACGGTGGGAAAAGTACGTACAAGCAAAGTTTCCCTTGCGTTTGAATGTTTACACATCTATGCAAGACAGGAAGAAATTTATACGTGAGCTGCGTGCTCGAGTGTGACCTTGAGCTGTTCAAGATACATATATTACATATATATGGGGGCACCAAAATCTTATAAGTGCTTAAGGGTCTTAGTCCGGCCCTGGGTAGAGGGTAAAAAAAGTTATTGAGACAGGTTATAGAAGGGTACATGGTGCAACAGGCAGGTAAATAGGGAGGATTACATGTAGAAATAAGATCAATTACAGAGGGAATTATATGAATCAATAGTCGCATTATAGAAGAATTTTATTTTATTGTGTATAAGGAAGAAATATATGGAGAAACAGGAGGAGCATTAGCGAGAAGTTATATGAAAGAACTGGATGATTTGTAGGTATGTGCAACATTGATCAACAGGTGGACTTATAGGAATGGATACTTTGGGTGATATGGGGAGTTATAGAGAAGCATATATAGAGCATTAAGAGGCGTTATAGCAAGGGATTGAATGGAATGTGAAGGATTATTTTCCTTGGATAACACCTGGTGCTCTTTGGTACCTGGGAGACAGGCAACACAACTCTCACAGGGCACAGTATTCCAGTACCTGCCAAGACTGTTGGCACCTACAAGGTTAACACTGTATCACTGTGTACACACTTCTGAGCACACCATACTTATCTGCTAATTTCCTTCCGCTACATTAAATGCCTGGGCTTTGGGGTCATTTTATACCCAGATAAGTGAGCAACATTGATGGGATGACCCATATACACACAGCGCTCTGTAAATTTGCATTACTGAGTCTGTACACACACACACACACATACTCCCTCCCTCTTCTCTCTCCCTCCCAATGGCCAGCTGTGCCTAGTACACTTATTATCTCTGGCTGTGCTGATAACATAAGGGAAATAGCAGACGGAGAGAGAGAAAGACTACAAGCAGGAATCCTCTCTACAGAGCCATGAAATCCAGAAGGGACAAGCTGAAAATCCCATCATTGACATTAGAGTGAGTATCTGCATACTACTGGATTTCCAGAGGCTTGCATCTTCTGCGAGATCTTGTTATTGAAGGGGAAGTAGGCATAGGTTCAGTCTTATTGGCAGTGGGTTTAGAAACCAACTGCACAGCTGTTACAGGTTAAACATTTCTCTGCCAGAGGGATATGCATAGCAGAGCAATGTCTCTCATGCAGAGAAGGGGTTAATGATTGACAGGACTGGGAGGCAGAAGAGATATTCTACATAATGTACATTTCTTACCAAATGTAATATGTATTATGGGATTTCTAGTCTCAGTGTGTTTTCTATCAAGTAAGGCTGAGTTCCAGTGAATGAGACAGTCCTCTATTGAGTGTGAGTGTCTCTTGCTGAGTGGAACTAAATCCTGTTGAGTAAAAGAGCCTTTGGCGGAATGGGGCTTCCATGTAGTAACAGAATTCATGTTTATTGTATTACAGTGAGTGAGATTACTTTCTGTTCCAACCTGTAAAGCGAGACTGCTTATTATCAAGAGAGATTTAGTGGAATGAGACATGTTGAGTGAGTCAGCTGTTTATGTGAGATGGCCTTTCAGTGCAAGAGATTGTCTTCAAATGAGTAAGATGCTTTGAATAAGTGAATCTCTCTGCCAGTGAATGTATTCCTGCTGTATAAGGTCTTAAACTGTGTAATAGTGCAGGTATGACACCTGTTTGACAAACATAGACATTCACATAGGCATGCTTGTCTTAGCTGCTCAAATAAAAATGCATTTACTCTACTTTATGTAATGTGTGAGCCTTGTTTCTAAATGTGTAGACCCCTTTCCATTGAGTGAGACTGCTTTCAATTAAGTGAGAATGGTTTTAAATAAGTGAGACTGCATTCCAGTGAGTTAGACTGCCTTCAGTACCTTCCAATAAGCGAGACTGCATTTCATTTAGTGAGACTGCCTTCAGATGAATGTAAATCATGTCCATAGAGTGAGACAGTGGACTCCATTAAAGGCGACTCCTTCTAAAGATAGGGAAAGCCCTCAGACAAGGCAGGCTTTCCTCTAGTGAGGAGCTCTGGATATCAGATTTTATCAAAATAATCACTTTTTGTCCCATGGTATAAATCACTTTAAAAACAGCAGTTGGATCTAAAAGTATTTGCTCAATCAAATATTTTAGTTTATACAGTTTAGTTTACATCAGTATTATACGAAGCAAGGCCATTTCTGAGAAATGCCTACTAATCAATCAGGAATGAAAATGGCCACACACAAATATCGGCTTTTTATTTGTTTACCATTTTTCCTTTCTATGAGATTTTTAAAAACACAATTGTAGAAATATAGATTATTTATTGTTAAACAGGACTCTATTATAGTAGTAATATAAGTGGGAATTGGTAAGCAACAACGAGTAAGTGTGCAAAAACACAGCTACCAATATACATCTAGAAACAGGTGTTCATAGATCTTGTCATGTGCATGTCTGAATGTATCTTGTGTCAGGGTTTAGATATTTTATGTCTGTATCAGAATCTGTGTATATGTCCTTTTTATCAGTATGTCTATATTGAGATATCTTAATGTTTCTTTCTGTATCAGTGCATATTTATGGAAATTTGTGTTGGGTAAAATACACCAGATGCAAGAGAAACAAAATGTCACCCATAGTTGTTAAAAAAAGGTAAACTTGATTCCTCTCTCAACATTTAGCAGCAAAAGGGGTTAAAAATATTCTTGACATCTCCAACTGATTCTCACAGGGACAGCGAACAGGTTTAGTCTACCAGCAAAAGGGGTTTCCATTGCAGTGGTACTGATGAGGTTACCATGGTGACAGGATCCTTCGGCCTGGAAACCTCCCCTCCATTTATAACTCAGTATAGTACCAAACACCCCCTTTATAACAACCTTACACTGTCTCTGCAGAAAACCCAGGATACCATCATATGTCATCTGATACCCTGGCATATTTGGGGTTTATTTTATTTCTGTTGCCAAGATACCAGATTTCATACTCCTATAACTATCTGGGTTAACATTTATTTATTTATTTTACATATTAGCGTAATAAAAATAGCTTATTTTATATTTTCAATTTTAGGAACATTCTGCCTCCATGCCATTTCTTATAGTCTATGTTTCAAAATTATTATAATTTGTTAGTAATTTAAATATTCCAGTAAAGATAGTTTAATATAAATAAATAAATATATATATATATATATATATATATATATATGGTTCCTATGTTACAGACGCGATACGTTACTGATAATAACAATAATAATAACAACAATACTATATTGGCTCATATATGGTAATAATACAGTGTAATACTGTAATAATAATAATACCCTTGTACTGTAATAATCAGTTACAGATACAGAATATAAAAACAATCTCATACAAAAAGCTTTGGGAGCCCATTAATAATTATGGGACGTCGATAAGTCGGATTGTTTGTAACCTGGGGACCTCCTATATATATATATATATATATATATATATATATATATATATATATATATATAATATATATATATATATTTATCTATTTATATTTATATACACACATACAAGGGATTGACAACAATATCTAAAACATAGGAGCCAAGGTACATAATATTTTGTAAAATATTTAGGAGCAACATTTTATTTTTTTTAAGAATAAATATATACAGAAAAACGTTTGTATTATAATACAAATTATTCTAATACAAATTAGGAAATATGTGTTAGACCAGTAATTTCTGTTATGATACAATATGTATATATGTATCTAATACTCTGCATAGCTATCGTTACAGAAATAAATCTATGAAGCTAGATAAGAATCATCTAGTCTGACCATTTTATCTAGTCAAAAAGCTTGAACTAATTAAACCCCAGGATAGTGTTATCCCAGATATGCTTGAATTCCTTTACTGTGGTTGTCCTTACCACTAGAAGGATGTTCCACTTATCTGCTGCTCTTTTTGTAACATAGTACTAAACTCTTATTACCCCTAAATCTTCCACCTTCAAATCATAACCTCTGGCTCTTGCATTCCTCATTTTTGGAAGATACTTCCTCCCAAACTTTATTAAATCCTATGATATACCTTACACAGATACTAATGTTGTTAGTTTATTACATATTTCACAAAGAAGTGTGTTTTAACTACTCTGGCCTTTTAACAAGCTATTGCTATGTATTACTTAAGATTAAAAAAAGCAAGAACACGTTCCCTAATTGGCATAGCAGTGGGACTGTAGCATTAGCAGGCGTTAACGTCCATAGTCTACAGGAAGAGAAGGAAGCAGAGATTTGTAACCCAGGAGCAAGAGATGTTTGGATAAGGAGATCAGTGACTGTACAGGGCAGACAAGCAGCTAATTAGCAGCAGCCTGCCTGTAATCATTAACATGGTCAGAGTTGTTAAAATACATTTCTATACCAGAGACATTTTAACCTCATCACTGCCGTTCCTAGTCCACTGTCTCAGTGGTGTCTCCATGTTTGTGACCTGTGCATATGCTTTATTATGGTATAAGTATTTGTGTGTATCATTATATATATTTATTCATGTAATGTGTTTTGTGAGGTGTATGTTGATTAGTCTGTGCATGGCTTCAGTCACCCCAAACATCAAGAAAATAATACAATGAAATTTATTAAAATTAAAACTTTATTGGTACCAAATCTGGTTTGCAGTTGAATAGTACTTAAAAGTAGAATTTAGCAGGCTTACTATATTTTGCCCATGAAACAGTCTAATGTTGTCCCTGCCTGTGCATATTTGTATTACTTCCCTGGGGGATTTAAGGGCTAGCACATGCTCAAAGTGATTTGTGCCTGAACAGTTTCTCAGTCTCCCACCCAGTTGTTTAAAGGGACATGAAAATCACCAAAATTGCTATGCACCAGCAGTTTGGGTGACTTAGATATTGTTATTTTCCATTGCTGTTTATATAGTTCCTGAATCCCTCCCCCAAGAAACTGCATGGGTAATAAGGTTCAAGCAGCAACTGTTGCACTAATTAAAGATTAGCTTTATTGATTTCTGTATTTACTTTTTATCATGCAGTGGTTACAAGTTTAGAACTGTAGGCCGACAGTTAAAATCCCATTTCCTCACTTTTTTGAAACTTTATATAGTTTATTTTGTTTAAATTGTTATAAAAAAACATTATAACTCCCATATTTGATTCATATCACATTTACCCTTTAATTATTTGTTATAAAAAAAGGACAGATGGCATTCAGACCCGCAAAATGTCAGTCAGTTGAACTGCATTTCTAATCAGTTGTTACATATTCAAAGTTGCTGGAGCTCTAAGTGGAAGGAAAAACTGTGTTCTAAGTGTGAGTGAAGATGAAGATGAAGTGCAGCTGCCTTCATCTTGCCAGAATTTCTTTACAGAAAGTGTAGGGACAATATAACTAATAGAGGAAATGTGTCACTTCCTTACAAGTCTATATAGCTGGTTCTAATTAGTGTCCTCCTTTTGGATGGCTACTTTGTCATGGTGAAGGGGCTTGCACACTTCAATAAAGCTGTGAGCTATATCATCTAGGCCGCCACCCAAGATGGGCAGGTCATAGCAGAGAGGTCAGACAAATATCGATCCACTGGAAAAAGAATTGACAACCCACTCCAGTATATTTGCCAAGATAACCTTATGGATAAGCACAACCAGAGACATAATGATAGATGTGCCTGGCAAGCTGCAATCCAAAAGATCACGGAGAGTCAGGCACGACTGAACAACAATTAATGCCAATGGCTGGTGCAGCCCATTATATATTCTGCCAACTCTGCTTCTAACTCAATTCATTTGGCAGCAACTTAAAAAATAAAGTGTCCTTTGTCTACATGCTTTTCCATATTCCATCTAATAGTGCAGAGCATATATGTGACTCCAGTGGCCTTTTAAACCACTATGAGAATATGAAATAGCTACTTTAATCAAAGTTTTAGCCTGTTACATTATTTTTAAGGACATTCAACTGCAAAAGTTCTTTTTAAATGGAAGTTTAATTTTTAGCAGACTTGGGACTTTTTCTATGACTCTTGAAGGCTCTGATGTAGCCCCTGAGTCCCTAAAGTGGGCTGCAAAATGTGCGTAACCATTTTTATTTTATGCATAAGATCCACAGGGAAGCCTATTTCCTAGCACTGCTTTTAGGGATTGTTCAGTACTATAACTAGATGTGAGTTGCCTGTGTGTGCAAATTTTTGCCACTTGTTTAAGGACCACTGAGGTGTCATTTATAGTATGTTCGTATGAAGAACTTTATTTTTAATTATCATGTTCACATTTATTTTTTATGGAGGCAGATATTTTCTCTTGCTCCGAACCAGGTTAGACACCTGGGAAGAATCTTGGATGCAGATTACCTCTCTGTTCAGCTCTCTTGAAAGACTACTATGCAGGGGCACTTCACAAAAAGGCTAAATATAGTGTAAATTCAGAGTAGGATAATCCACCCCATCAGACTACAGACTAGCAGTACAAAAGGTGTTTTTTTATACTTGTAATTTACACAGATACTAATGCTGTAGATTTCCCAAACTACATCATTCAAAGTGATATGGAAGGTTTCTGGATTTCAATAGGAGTATAATATACCTTTGTATGCTTTTTATGTACTTTATTTAATTAGGAAGTCCTTCAAAGCTCTGTTTTACTGCCAAAAGCAAAGAAATAGTGCCTGTTTCGGTTTGCAGTTTGCGGCTCATGAAGACAAAGATGAAGACACATACCCTATAGTACTGGATGTGCAGTGTCAAATACATTGGGTAACATGCTGCCGAGACAATGTCACTGATTGACTAGTATGAAACCCT
Organism: Discoglossus pictus; assembly: GCA_027410445.1. NCBI lineage: Eukaryota > Metazoa > Chordata > Amphibia > Anura > Alytidae > Discoglossus > Discoglossus pictus. The sequence goes on from CM050163.1 coordinate 279,354,442, forward strand.
GCACAGCAAGTATTACAGAGTCTGTGTCTTCATGAATGCAGGGAGGAACTGTGTGTTTGCTTTTAGGCTTTAAAAACAAAGCTTATAAGCATGTATAATAAAATAAAGTACATAAATACATATGTATATTATATACCTAGTAAAATCCCAAAAGCTTTCATATACCTTTCAGTATGACCATTATTATTGCAGATGCCATGCACTTAATCAGTGAGCAACCAGATTAGTTTTAGTGATCCACTTTATTCCACTATACTCAAAACAAGGATAAGCTCCTTGAAAAAAGGTTTTGTTCCTGACACTATTTTTTTTTAAAGAACTGCTCACTAATATGCTATTTAAAGATGCATATGGGGCAATGAGCCAATGAAGGGTTAATGGACCAATGTAGTTTGGTAAAAACTTCACAAACTTGTGTAGTATGTAACAGTATAACATCATTACCAGGTATGCAAGACAGGAACATAAAAGCATTTTAAACTGATGTCTGTAGTGTTAGATGGCTGATTATCCTATGCAGCTTTATTATTGCCTTGTAGAGGACCTTTTTAATCAGTTTTGTGGGTTCATCCCAGTCCTCCCTGGTTACAAAAATAGACAAAATGTCCATCATCATTAAAGCAAAATCAAATAAAATAGTTACAGATGAAAGGCTGTGATTATTTATTTAAACTGCATAAAAAATGTTGTCTGGTATCATGTCAAGCTCTTGAAAACATCATATTATAAGAATGACACTTCAGTGGTTCTTGGTCATTTCCTGTTATGAGTACTCCAGCACACTGCCAGCACAGACGTCTCCAGTGGTGGTGAGCATCCACTAGATGTTGCTGCCAGATTTGGCTGCCATTTTTCATAGCTTTAGGGTTAGGGTTACTGTAAGGGTTAGGTTAAGGGTTATGGTTTAAGCTTGGAAATTGTGTATGCTCTCAGTGGCGCTTACAAACTGTGTACAATTTTAGCAGAGCCATCTAGCTGCTCCTTGCTGCAACTGCTGCTGCCACTGCTGGAGTACTCATAATCAGGAAAGATCCTGGTTCTTAGACAAATAGACAATGGGTTACTACCAAAGACATCTTAGGGGAACAGTCCCTCACATAAGACTTTTAAGATCTCCTGACACCTAGATAACTATCAGTACACAAAAGCCTGGATAGTATAAGATGGATAGGGATCAGAAGCCTTTTGAACTCTTTTTTTGGTAGTCAGTCATGGCAGATATATCAATATTAGTTATAGGCCTACAGCCTTACACTGTTCCCACCCGTAGTACTTGGAGCAATGGCAGGGGATAGATACCACACTCCTACACAAACTGTTCTTTCAGTTGGTAGCTCCAGGCAGTGAGATGCACTCTCTTCTCGCACTATAGATCTATAGGGGGCAGCAGCTCCATATTTCTAATTCCTCCCTATCACTATATGTGTATTTATCAAGTCAACCTCCATAGTAGACAAGACTATAAGTATGGTCCGCTATGTACCGACATCAGCTATTTACTATGACCAATTAGGGCTCACTTTATATATTATGTTTTATAGCCAAGCAGATTGTTTACCGTTTTGGAATACTTTCTGCTGTGATTTTTATAGTTTCATTGTATATGGTTGCCCTCCTCATAAGACTCATGCTATGCATTTGTGCTATGATATCTCCTTGGAAACAAGGTTACTTACCGGCCCAGCCAGTAGACTGTAGCATTTACTTGCACTGCCTCAAAACTTAACAAAACAATGGAATATGCATTTGTTTGCCCAAAATAAAATTCATAAGATAACGAATTCTAGTGTACGAGTAAACACATAGATGTGCAATGATGTCAACAAGCATCTGTACTGGAGACATGATGAGGTTACTTTGATGACTGTGTATGCATATCAGTTGTACCTAAATAGTGTGTGTTGGTATGTGTACATGTGAGACAGTCCTCTCTGTGTGTATCAGTGCATGTGTGTAACAGTCTGCACTGTGTATCAGAATGTGTGTGTGTATCTGAGGCACTCTGCACAGTGTGTATATCTGAGTCAGTGTGTATTAGTGTGTGTGTGTATGATGGATACACACACTGATACACACAAGGCAGTTTCAAAGTCAGTTACCTCTGTGTGCGTCACTGTGTGTATCTGAGTCAGCGTGCCCTGTGTATATAAGTGTGTGTATCTGACTCAGTCCGGTCTGTGTGTATCAGTGTGTGTATCTGAGTCAGTCCGGTCTGTGTGTATCAGTGTGTGTATCTGAGTCAGTCTGCACTGTGTGTATCAGTGTGTGTGTATCTGAGTCAGTCTATACTGTGTGTATCAGTATATGTGTATCTGAGTCAGCCTGTACTGTGTGTATCAGTGTGTGTGTCTGAATCAGTCTGCACTGTGTGTATCAGTGTGTGTATCTGAGTCAGTCTGCACTGTGTGTATCAGTGTGTGTATCTGACTCAGTCCGGTCTGTGTGTATCAGTGTGTGTATCTGAGTCAGTCTGCACTGTGTGTATCAGTGTGTATCTGAGTCAGTCTGCACTGTGTGTATCAGTGTGTGTGTATCTGAGTCAGTCTGCACTGTGTGTATCAGTGTGTGTATCTGAGTCAGTCTGCACTGTGTGTATCAGTGTGTGTATCTGAGTCAGTCTGCACTGTGTGTATCTGTGTGTGTATCTGAGTCAGTCTGCACTGTGTGTATCAGTGTGTGTGTATCTGAATCAGTCTGCACTGTGTGTATCAGTGTGTGTATCTGAGTCAGTCTGCACTGTGTGTATCAGTGTGTGTATCTGAGTCAGTCTGTACTGTGTGTATCAGTGTGTGTATCTGAGTCAGTCTGCTCTGTGTGTATCAGTGTGTGTATCTGAGTCAGTCTGCACTGTGTGTATCAGTATGTGTGTATCTGAGTCAGTCTGTACTGTGTGTATCAGTGTGTGTATTTGAGTCAGTCTGCACTGTGTGTATCAGTGTGTGTATCTGAGTCAGTCTGCACTGTGTGTATCAGTGTGTGTATCTGAGTCAGTCTGCACTGTGTGTATCAGTGTGTGTGTATCTGAGTCAGTCTGCACTGTGTGTATCAGTGTGTGTATCTGAGTCAGTCTATACTGTGTGTATCAGTGTGTGTATCTGAGTCAGTCTGTACTGTGTGTATCAGTGTGTGTATCTGAGTCAGTCTGCACTGTGTGTATCAGTGTGTGTATCTGAGTCAGTCTGCACTGTGTGTATCAGTATGTGTGTATCTGAGTCAGTCTGCACTGTGTGTATCAGTGTGTGTATCTGAGTCAGTCTGTACTGTGTGTATCAGTGTGTGTATCTGACTCAGTCCGGTCTGTGTGTATCAGTGTGTGTATCTGAGTCAGTCTGCACTGTGTGTATCAGTGTGTGTATCTGACTCAGTCCGGTCTGTGTGTATCAGTGTGTGTATCTGAGTCAGTCTGTTCTGTGTGTATCAGTGTGTGTATCTGAGTCAGTCTGTACTGTGTGTATCAGTGTGTGTATCTGAGTCAGTCTGCACTGTGTGTATCAGTGTGTGTATCTGAGTCAGCGTGCCCTGTGTGTATCAGTGTGTGTATCTGAGTCAGTCTGTACTGTGTGTATCAGTGTGTGTATCTGAGTCAGTCTGTTCTGTGTGTATCTGTGTGTGTATCTGAGTCAGTCTGTACTGGTTGTATCAGTGTGTGTATCTGAGTCAGTCTGCTCTGTGTGTATCAGTGTGTATCTGAGTCAGTCTGTACTGTGTGTATCAGTGTGTGTATCTGACTCAGTCCGGTCTGTGTGTATCAGTGTGTGTATCGGAGTCAGTCTGCACTGTGTGTATCAGTGTGTGTATCTGAATCAGTCCGGTCTGTGTGTATCAGTGTGTGTATCTGAGTCAGTCTGCACTGTGTGTATCAGTGTGTGTATCTGAGTCAGTCTGCACTGTGTGTATCAGTGTGTGTGTATCTGAGTCAGTCTGCACTGTGTGTATCAGTGTGTGTATCTGAGTCAGTCTGTACTGTGTGTATCAGTGTGTGTATCTGAGTCAGTCTGCACTGTGTGTATCAGTGTGTGTATCTGAGTCAGTCTGTACTGTGTGTATCAGTGTGTGTATCTGAGTCAGTCTGTTCTGTGTGTATCTGTGTGTGTATCTGAGTCAGTCTGTACTGGTTGTATCAGTGTGTGTATCTGAGTCAGTCTGCTCTGTGTGTATCAGTGTGTATCTGAGTCAGTCTGTACTGTGTGTATCAGTGTGTGTATCTGAGTCAGTCTGTTCTGTGTGTATCAGTGTGTGTATCTGAGTCAGTCTGCACTGTGTGTATCAGTGTGTGTATCTGAGTCAGTCTGCACTGTGTGTATCAGTGTGTGTATCTGAGTCAGTCTGCACTGTGTGTATCAGTGTGTGTGTATCTGAGTCAGTCTATACTGTGTGTATCAGTATGTGTGTATCTAAATCAGCCTGCACTGTGTGTATCAGTGTGTGTATCTGAGTCAGTCTGCACTGTGTGTATCAGTGTGTGTATTTGACTCAGTCCGGTCTGTGTGTATCAGTGTGTGTATCTGAGTCAGTCTGCACTGTGTGTATCAGTGTGTATCTGAGTCAGTCTGCACTGTGTGTATCAGTGTGTGTATCTGAGTCAGTCTGCACTGTGTGTATCAGTGTGTGTGTATCTGAGTCAGTCTGCACTGTGTGTATCAGTGTGTGTATCTGAGTCAGTCTGCACTGTGTGTATCAGTATGTGTGTATCTGAGTCAGCCTGCACTTTGTATCAGTGTGTGTGTATCTGAGTCAGTCTGCACTGTGTGTATCAGTGTGTGTATCTGAGTCAGTCTGCACTGTGTGTATCAGTGTGTGTGTATCTGAATCAGTCTGCACTGTGTGTATCAGTGTGTGTATCTGAGTAAGTCTGCACTGTGTGTATCAGTATGTGTGTATCTGAGTCAGTCTGCACTGTGTGTATCAGTGTGTGTATCTGAGTCAGTCTGTACTGTGTGTATCAGTGTGTGTATCTGAGTCAGTCTGCTCTGTGTGTATCAGTGTGTGTATCTGAGTCAGTCTGCACTGTGTGTATCAGTGTGTGTATCTGAGTCAGTCTGCACTGTGTGTATCAGTATGTGTATCTGAGTCAGTCTGCACTGTGTGTATCAGTGTGTGTATCTGAGTCAGTCTGCACTGTGTGTATCAGTGTGTGTATCTGAGTCAGCCTGCACTGTGTGTATCAGTGTGTGTGTATCTGAGTCAGTCTGTACTGTGTGTATCAGTGTGTGTATCTGACTCAGTCCGGTCTGTGTGTATCAGTGTGTGTATCTGAGTCAGTCTGCACTGTGTGTATCAGTATGTGTGTATCTGAGTCAGTCTGCAGTGTGTGTATCAGTGTGTGTATCTGAGTCAGCCTGTACTGTGTGTATCATGATGTGTATATCTGAGTCAGTCTGCTCTGTGTGTATCAGTGTGTGTATCTGAGTCAGTCTGCACTGTGTGTATCAGTGTGTGTATCTGACTCAGTCCGGTCTGTGTGTATCAGTGTGTGTATCTGAGTCAGTCTGCAGTGTGTGTATCTGAGTCAGTCTGCACTGCGTGTATCAGTGTGTGTATCTGAGTAAGTCTGCACTGTGTGTATCAGTATGTGTGTATCTGAGTCAGTCTGCACTGTGTGTATCAGTGTGTGTATCTGAGTCAGTCTGTTCTGTGTGTATCAGTGTGTGTATCTGAGTCAGTCTGCTCTGTGTGTATCAGTGTGTGTATCTGAGTCAGTCTGTACTGTGTGTATCAGTGTGTGTATCTGACTCAGTCCGGTCTGTGTGTATCAGTGTGTGTATCGGAGTCAGTCTGCACTGTGTGTATCAGTGTGTGTATCTGACTCAGTCCGGTCTGTGTGTATCAGTGTGTGTATCTGAGTCAGTCTGCACTGTGTGTATCAGTGTGTGTGTCTGAGTCAGTCTGCACTGTGTGTATCAGTGTGTGTATCTGAGTCAGTCTGCACTGTGTGTATCAGTGTGTGTATCGGAGTCAGTCTGCACTGTGTGTATCAGTGTGTGTATCTGAGTCAGTCTGCACTGTGTGTATCAGTGTGTGTATCTGAGTCAGTCTGCTCTGTGTGTATCAGTGTGTGTATCGGAGTCAGTCTGCACTGTGTGTATCAGTGTGTGTATCTGAGTCAGTCTGCACTGTGTGTATCAGTGTGTGTATCTGAGTCAGTCTGCACTGTGTGTATCAGTGTGTGTGTCTGAGTCAGTCTGCACTGTGTGTATCAGTGTGTGTATCTGAGTCAGTCTGCACTGTGTGTATCAGTGTGTGTATCGGAGTCAGTCTGCACTGTGTATATCAGTGTGTGTCTGAGTCAGTCTGCTCTGTGTGTATCAGTGTGTGTATCGCAGTCAGTCTGCACTGTGTGTATCAGTGTGTGTATCTGAGTCAGTCTGCACTGTGTGTATCAGTGAGTGTATCTGAGTCAGTCTGTACTGTGTGTATCAGTGTGTATATCTGAGTCAGTCTGTACTGTGTGTATCAGTGTGTGTATCTGAGTCAGTCTGTACTGTGTGTATCAGTGTGTGTATCTGAGTCAGTCTGCACTGTGTGTATCAGTGAGTGTATCTGAGTCAGTCTGTACTGTGTGTATCAGTGTGTGTATCTGAGTCAGTCTGCACTGTGTGTATCAGTGAGTGTATCTGAGTCAGTCTGCACTGTGTGTATCAGTGTGTGTATCTGAGTCAGTCTGTACTGTGTGTATCAGTGTGTGTGTCTGAGTCAGTCTGCACTGTGTGTATCAGTGTGTGTATCTGAGTCAGTCTGCACTGTGTGTATCAGTGAGTGTCTCTGAGTCAGTCTGCTCTGTGTGTATCAGTGTGTGTATCTGAGTCAGTCTGTACTGTGTGTATCAGTGTGTGTATCTGAGTCAGTCTGTACTGTGTGTATCAGTGTGTGTATCTGAGTCAGTCTGCACTGTGTGTATCAGTGAGTGTATCTGAGTCAGTCTGCACTGTGTGTATCAGTGTGTGTATCTGAGTCAGTCTGCTCTGTGTGTATCAGTGTGTGTATCGGAGTCAGTCTGCACTGTGTGTATCAGTGTGTGTGTCTGAGTCAGTCTGTACTGTGTGTATCAGTGTGTGTGTCTGAGTCAGTCTGTTCTGTGTGTATCAGTGTGTGTATCTGAGTCAGTCTGTACTGTGTGTATCAGTGTGTGTATCTGAGTCAGTCTGCACTGTGTGTATCAGTGTGTGTATCTGAGTCAGTCTGTACTGTGTGTATCAGTGTGTGTATCTGAGTCAGTCTGTTCTGTGTGTATCAGTGTGTGTATCTGAGTCAGTCTGCACTGTGTGTATCAGTGTGTGTATTTGAGTCAGTCTGCACTGTGTGTATCAGTGTGTGTATCTGAGTCAGTCTGCACTGTGTGTATCAGTGTGTGTGTATCTGAGTCAGTCTATACTGTGTGTATCAGTATGTGTGTATCTAAATCAGCCTGCACTGTGTGTATCAGTGTGTGTATCTGAGTCAGTCTGCACTGTGTGTATCAGTGTGTGTATTTGACTCAGTCCGGTCTGTGTGTATCAGTGTGTGTATCTGAGTCAGTCTGCACTGTGTGTATCAGTGTGTATCTGAGTCAGTCTGCACTGTGTGTATCAGTGTGTGTATCTGAGTCAGTCTGCACTGTGTGTATCAGTGTGTGTGTATCTGAGTCAGTCTGCACTGTGTGTATCAGTGTGTGTATCTGAGTCAGTCTGCACTGTGTGTATCAGTATGTGTGTATCTGAGTCAGCCTGCACTTTGTATCAGTGTGTGTGTATCTGAGTCAGTCTGCACTGTGTGTATCAGTGTGTGTATCTGAGTCAGTCTGCACTGTGTGTATCAGTGTGTGTGTATCTGAATCAGTCTGCACTGTGTGTATCAGTGTGTGTATCTGAGTAAGTCTGCACTGTGTGTATCAGTATGTGTGTATCTGAGTCAGTCTGCACTGTGTGTATCAGTGTGTGTATCTGAGTCAGTCTGTACTGTGTGTATCAGTGTGTGTATCTGAGTCAGTCTGCTCTGTGTGTATCAGTGTGTGTATCTGAGTCAGTCTGCACTGTGTGTATCAGTGTGTGTATCTGAGTCAGTCTGCACTGTGTGTATCAGTATGTGTATCTGAGTCAGTCTGCACTGTGTGTATCAGTGTGTGTATCTGAGTCAGTCTGCACTGTGTGTATCAGTGTGTGTATCTGAGTCAGCCTGCACTGTGTGTATCAGTGTGTGTGTATCTGAGTCAGTCTGTACTGTGTGTATCAGTGTGTGTATCTGACTCAGTCCGGTCTGTGTGTATCAGTGTGTGTATCTGAGTCAGTCTGCACTGTGTGTATCAGTATGTGTGTATCTGAGTCAGTCTGCAGTGTGTGTATCAGTGTGTGTATCTGAGTCAGCCTGTACTGTGTGTATCATGATGTGTATATCTGAGTCAGTCTGCTCTGTGTGTATCAGTGTGTGTATCTGAGTCAGTCTGCACTGTGTGTATCAGTGTGTGTATCTGACTCAGTCCGGTCTGTGTGTATCAGTGTGTGTATCTGAGTCAGTCTGCAGTGTGTGTATCTGAGTCAGTCTGCACTGCGTGTATCAGTGTGTGTATCTGAGTAAGTCTGCACTGTGTGTATCAGTATGTGTGTATCTGAGTCAGTCTGCACTGTGTGTATCAGTGTGTGTATCTGAGTCAGTCTGTTCTGTGTGTATCAGTGTGTGTATCTGAGTCAGTCTGCTCTGTGTGTATCAGTGTGTGTATCTGAGTCAGTCTGTACTGTGTGTATCAGTGTGTGTATCTGACTCAGTCCGGTCTGTGTGTATCAGTGTGTGTATCGGAGTCAGTCTGCACTGTGTGTATCAGTGTGTGTATCTGACTCAGTCCGGTCTGTGTGTATCAGTGTGTGTATCTGAGTCAGTCTGCACTGTGTGTATCAGTGTGTGTGTCTGAGTCAGTCTGCACTGTGTGTATCAGTGTGTGTATCTGAGTCAGTCTGCACTGTGTGTATCAGTGTGTGTATCGCAGTCAGTCTGCACTGTGTATATCAGTGTGTGTCTGAGTCAGTCTGCTCTGTGTGTATCAGTGTGTGTATCGGAGTCAGTCTGCACTGTGTGTATCAGTGTGTGTATCTGAGTCAGTCTGCACTGTGTGTATCAGTGTGTGTATCTGAGTCAGTCTGCACTGTGTGTATCAGTGTGTGTGTCTGAGTCAGTCTGCACTGTGTGTATCAGTGTGTGTATCTGAGTCAGTCTGCACTGTGTGTATCAGTGTGTGTATCGGAGTCAGTCTGCACTGTGTATATCAGTGTGTGTCTGAGTCAGTCTGCTCTGTGTGTATCAGTGTGTGTATCGCAGTCAGTCTGCACTGTGTGTATCAGTGTGTGTATCTGAGTCAGTCTGCACTGTGTGTATCAGTGAGTGTATCTGAGTCAGTCTGTACTGTGTGTATCAGTGTGTATATCTGAGTCAGTCTGTACTGTGTGTATCAGTGTGTGTATCTGAGTCAGTCTGTACTGTGTGTATCAGTGTGTGTATCTGAGTCAGTCTGCACTGTGTGTATCAGTGAGTGTATCTGAGTCAGTCTGTACTGTGTGTATCAGTGTGTGTATCTGAGTCAGTCTGCACTGTGTGTATCAGTGAGTGTATCTGAGTCAGTCTGCACTGTGTGTATCAGTGTGTGTATCTGAGTCAGTCTGTACTGTGTGTATCAGTGTGTGTGTCTGAGTCAGTCTGCACTGTGTGTATCAGTGTGTGTATCTGAGTCAGTCTGCACTGTGTGTATCAGTGAGTGTATCTGAGTCAGTCTGCTCTGTGTGTATCAGTGTGTGTATCTGAGTCAGTCTGTACTGTGTGTATCAGTGTGTGTATCTGAGTCAGTCTGCACTGTGTGTATCAGTGAGTGTATCTGAGTCAGTCTGCACTGTGTGTATCAGTGTGTGTATCTGAGTCAGTCTGTACTGTGTGTATCAGTGTGTGTATCTGACTCAGTCCGGTCTGTGTGTATCAGTGTGTGTATCTGAGTCAGTCTGCACTGTGTGTATCAGTGTGTATCTGAGTCAGTCTGCACTGTGTGTATCAGTGTGTGTGTCTGAGTCAGTCTGCACTGTGTGTATCAGTGTGTATCTGAGTCAGTCTGCACTGTGTGTATCAGTGTGTGTATCTGAGTCAGTCTGTACTGTGTGTATCAGTATGTGTGTATCTGAGTCAGTCTGCACTGTGTGTATCAGTGTGTGTGTCTGAGTCAGTCTGCACTGTGTGTATCAGTGTGTATCTGAGTCAGTCTGCACTGTGTGTATCAGTGTGTGTGTCTGAGTCAGTCTGCACTGTGTGTATCAGTGTGTATCTGAGTCAGTCTGTACTGTGTGTATCAGTGTGTGTATCTGAGTCAGTCTATACTGTGTGTATCAGTATGTGTGTATCTGAGTCAGTCTGCACTGTGTGTATCAGTGTGTATCTGAGTCAGTCTGCACTGTGTGTATCAGTGTGTGTATCTGAGTCAGTCTGTACTGTGTGTATCAGTGTGTGTATCTGAGTCAGTCTGTACTGTGTGTATCAGTGCGTGTATCTGAGTCAGTCTGTACTGTGTGTATCAGTGCGTGTATCTGAGTCAGTCTGCACCGTGTGTATCAGTGTGTGTATCTGAGTCAGTCTGTACTGTGTGTATCAGTGTGTGTATCTGAGTCAGTCTGCACTGTGTGTATCAGTGTGTGTGTCTGAGTCAGTCTGTACTGTGTGTATCAGTGTGTGTGTCTGAGTCAGTCTGTTCTGTGTGTATCAGTGTGTGTATCTGAGTCAGTCTGTACTGTGTGTATCAGTGTGTGTATCTGAGTCAGTCTGCACTGTGTGTATCAGTGTGTGTATCTGAGTCAGTCTGTACTGTGTGTATCAGTGTGTGTATCTGAGTCAGTCTGTTCTGTGTGTATCTGTGTGTGTATCTGAGTCAGTCTGTACTGTGTGTATCAGTGTGTGTATCTGAGTCAGTCTGCACTGTGTGTATCAGTGTGTGTGTCTGAGTCAGTCTGTACTGTGTGTATCAGTGTGTGTGTCTGAGTCAGTCTGTACTGTGTGTATCAGTGTGTGTATCTGAGTCAGTCTGCTCTGTGTGTATCAGTGTGTATCTGAGTCAGTCTGTACTGTGTGTATCAGTGTGTGTATCTGAGTCAGTCTGTTCTGTGTGTATCAGTGTGTGTATCTGAGTCAGTCTGCACTGTGTGTATCAGTGTGTGTATCTGAGTCAGTCTGCACTGTGTGTATCAGTGTGTGTGTATCTGAGTCAGTCTATACTGTGTGTATCAGTATGTGTGTATCTGAGTCAGTCTGCACTGTGTGTATCAGTATGTGTGTATCTGAGTCAGCCTGCACTGTGTGTATCAGTGTGTGTGTATCTGAGTCAGTCTGCACTGTGTGTATCAGTGTGTGTATCTGAGTCAGTCTGCACTGTGTGTATCAGTGTGTGTGTATCTGAGTCAGTCTGCACTGTGTGTATCAGTGTGTGTATCTGAGTAAGTCTGCACTGTGTGTATCAGTATGTGTGTATCTGAGTCAGTCTGCACTGTGTGTATCAGTATGTGTGTATCTGACTCAGTCCGGTCTGTGTGTATCAGTGTGTGTATCTGAGTCAGTCTGTACTGTGTGTATCAGTGTGTGTATCTGAGTCAGTCTGCACTGTGTGTATCAGTGTGTGTATCTGACTCAGTCCGGTCTGTGTGTATCAGTGTGTGTATCTGATTCAGTCTGCACTGTGTGTATCAGTGTGTGTATCTGAGTCAGTCTGCACTGTGTGTATCAGTGTGTGTATCTGAGTCAGTCTGCACTGTGTGTATCAGTGTGTGTGTCTGAGTCAGTCTGCACTGTGTGTATCAGTGAGTGTATCTGAGTCAGTCTGCACTGTGTGTATCAGTGTGTGTATCTGAGTCAGTCTGCTCTGTGTGTATCAGTGTGTGTATCTGAGTCAGTCTGCTCTGTGTGTATCAGTATGTGTGTATCTCAGTCAGTCTGCACTGTGTGTATCAGTGTGTGTATCTGACTCAGTCCGGTCTGTGTGTATCAGTGTGTGTATCTGATTCAGTCTGTACTGTGTGTATCAGTGTGTGTATCTGAGTCAGTCTGTACTGTGTGTATCAGTGTGTGTATCTGAGTCAGTCTGCACTGTGTGTATCAGTGTGTGTATCTGAGTCAGTCTGCACTGTGTGTATCAGTGTGTGTGTATCTGAGTCAGTCTGCACTGTGTGTATCAGTGTGTGTATCTGAGTCAGTCTGCACTGTGTGTATCAGTGTGTGTATCTGACTCAGTCCGGTCTGTGTGTATCAGTGTGTGTATCTGAGTCAGTCTGCACTGTGTGTATCAGTGTGTGTATCTGAGTCAGTCTGCACTGTGTGTATCTGTGTGTGTGTATCTGAGTCAGTCTGCACTGTGTGTATCAGTGTGTGTATCTGAGTCAGTCTGTACTGTGTGTATCAGTGTGTGTATCTGAGTCAGTCTGCTGTGTGTGTATCTGAGTCAGTCTGCACTGTGTGTATCAGTGTGTGTATCTGAGTCAGCCTGCACTGTGTGTATCAGTGTGTGTGTATCTGAGTCAGTCTGTACTGTGTGTATCAGTGTGTGTATCTGAGTCAGTCTGCACTGTGTGTATCAGTGTGTGTATCTGAGTCAGTCTGTACTGTGTGTATCAGTGTGTGTATCTGAGTCAGTCTGCACTGTGTGTATCAGTGTGTATCTGAGTCAGTCTGCACTGTGTGTATCAGTGTGTGTGTCTGAGTCAGTCTGCACTGTGTGTATCAGTGTGTATCTGAGTCAGTCTGCACTGTGTGTATCAGTGTGTGTATCTGAGTCAGTCTGTACTGTGTGTATCAGTATGTGTGTATCTGAGTCAGTCTGCACTGTGTGTATCAGTGTGTGTGTCTGAGTCAGTCTGCACTGTGTGTATCAGTGTGTATCTGAGTCAGTCTGCACTGTGTGTATCAGTGTGTGTGTCTGAGTCAGTCTGCACTGTGTGTATCAGTGTGTATCTGAGTCAGTCTGTACTGTGTGTATCAGTGTGTGTATCTGAGTCAGTCTATACTGTGTGTATCAGTATGTGTGTATCTGAGTCAGTCTGCACTGTGTGTATCAGTGTGTGTGTCTGAGTCAGTCTGCACTGTGTGTATCAGTGTGTATCTGAGTCAGTCTGCACTGTGTGTATCAGTGTGTGTGTCTGAGTCAGTCTGTACTGTGTGTATCAGTGTGTGTATCTGAGTCAGTCTGCACTGTGTGTATCAGTGAGTGTATCTGAGTCAGTCTGCTCTGTGTGTATCAGTGTGTGTATCTGAGTCAGTCTGTACTGTGTGTATCAGTGTGTGTATCTGAGTCAGTCTGTACTGTGTGTATCAGTGTGTGTATCTGAGTCAGTCTGCACTGTGTGTATCAGTGAGTGTATCTGAGTCAGTCTGCACTGTGTGTATCAGTGTGTGTATCTGAGTCAGTCTGTACTGTGTGTATCAGTGTGTGTATCTGACTCAGTCCGGTCTGTGTGTATCAGTGTGTGTATCTGAGTCAGTCTGCACTGTGTGTATCAGTGTGTATCTGAGTCAGTCTGCACTGTGTGTATCAGTGTGTATCTGAGTCAGTCTGCACTGTGTGTATCAGTGTGTGTATCTGAGTCAGTCTGTACTGTGTGTATCAGTATGTGTGTATCTGAGTCAGTCTGCACTGTGTGTATCAGTGTGTGTGTCTGAGTCAGTCTGCACTGTGTGTATCAGTGTGTATCTGAGTCAGTCTGCACTGTGTGTATCAGTGTGTGTGTCTGAGTCAGTCTGCACTGTGTGTATCAGTGTGTATCTGAGTCAGTCTGTACTGTGTGTATCAGTGTGTGTATCTGAGTCAGTCTATACTGTGTGTATCAGTATGTGTGTATCTGAGTCAGTCTGCACTGTGTGTATCAGTGTGTGTGTCTGAGTCAGTCTGCACTGTGTGTATCAGTGTGTATCTGAGTCAGTCTGCACTGTGTGTATCAGTGTGTGTATCTGAGTCAGTCTGTACTGTGTGTATCAGTGTGTGTATCTGAGTCAGTCTGCACTGTGTGTATCAGTGTGTGTGTCTGAGTCAGTCTGTACTGTGTGTATCAGTGTGTGTATCTGAGTCAGTCTGTTCTGTGTGTATCAGTGTGTGTATCTGAGTCAGTCTGTACTGTGTGTATCAGTGTGTGTATCTGAGTCAGTCTGCACTGTGTGTATCAGTGTGTGTATCTGAGTCAGTCTGTACTGTGTGTATCAGTGTGTGTATCTGAGTCAGTCTGTTCTGTGTGTATCTGTGTGTGTATCTGAGTCAGTCTGTACTGTGTGTATCAGTGTGTGTATCTGAGTCAGTCTGCACTGTGTGTATCAGTGTGTGTGTCTGAGTCAGTCTGTACTGTGTGTATCAGTGTGTGTGTCTGAGTCAGTCTGTACTGTGTGTATCAGTGTGTGTATCTGAGTCAGTCTGCTCTGTGTGTATCAGTGTGTATCTGAGTCAGTCTGTACTGTGTGTATCAGTGTGTGTATCTGAGTCAGTCTGTTCTGTGTGTATCAGTGTGTGTATCTGAGTCAGTCTGCACTGTGTGTATCAGTGTGTGTATCTGAGTCAGTCTGCACTGTGTGTATCAGTGTGTGTGTATCTGAGTCAGTCTATACTGTGTGTATCAGTATGTGTGTATCTGAGTCAGTCTGCACTGTGTGTATCAGTATGTGTGTATCTGAGTCAGCCTGCACTGTGTGTATCAGTGTGTGTGTATCTGAGTCAGTCTGCACTGTGTGTATCAGTGTGTGTATCTGAGTCAGTCTGCACTGTGTGTATCAGTGTGTGTGTATCTGAGTCAGTCTGCACTGTGTGTATCAGTGTGTGTATCTGAGTAAGTCTGCACTGTGTGTATCAGTATGTGTGTATCTGAGTCAGTCTGCACTGTGTGTATCAGTATGTGTGTATCTGACTCAGTCCGGTCTGTGTGTATCAGTGTGTGTATCTGAGTCAGTCTGTACTGTGTGTATCAGTGTGTGTATCTGAGTCAGTCTGCACTGTGTGTATCAGTGTGTGTATCTGACTCAGTCCGGTCTGTGTGTATCAGTGTGTGTATCTGATTCAGTCTGCACTGTGTGTATCAGTGTGTGTATCTGAGTCAGTCTGCACTGTGTGTATCAGTGTGTGTATCTGAGTCAGTCTGCACTGTGTGTATCAGTGTGTGTGTCTGAGTCAGTCTGCACTGTGTGTATCAGTGAGTGTATCTGAGTCAGTCTGCACTGTGTGTATCAGTGTGTGTATCTGAGTCAGTCTGCTCTGTGTGTATCAGTGTGTGTATCTGAGTCAGTCTGCTCTGTGTGTATCAGTATGTGTGTATCGCAGTCAGTCTGCACTGTGTGTATCAGTGTGTGTATCTGACTCAGTCCGGTCTGTGTGTATCAGTGTGTGTATCTGATTCAGTCTGTACTGTGTGTATCAGTGTGTGTATCTGAGTCAGTCTGTACTGTGTGTATCAGTGTGTGTATCTGAGTCAGTCTGCACTGTGTGTATCAGTGTGTGTATCTGAGTCAGTCTGCACTGTGTGTATCAGTGTGTGTATCTGAGTCAGTCTGCACTGTGTGTATCAGTGTGTGTGTATCTGAGTCAGTCTGCACTGTGTGTATCAGTGTGTGTATCTGAGTCAGTCTGCACTGTGTGTATCAGTGTGTGTATCTGACTCAGTCCGGTCTGTGTGTATCAGTGTGTGTATCTGAGTCAGTCTGCACTGTGTGTATCAGTGTGTGTATCTGAGTCAGTCTGCACTGTGTGTATCTGTGTGTGTATCTGAGTCAGTCTGCACTGTGTGTATCAGTGTGTGTATCTGAGTCAGTCTGTACTGTGTGTATCAGTGTGTGTATCTGAGTCAGTCTGCTGTGTGTGTATCTGAGTCAGTCTGCACTGTGTGTATCAGTGTGTGTATCTGAGTCAGCCTGCACTGTGTGTATCAGTGTGTGTGTATCTGAGTCAGTCTGTACTGTGTGTATCAGTGTGTGTATCTGAGTCAGTCTGCACTGTGTGTATCAGTGTGTGTATCTGAGTCAGTCTGTACTGTGTGTATCAGTGTGTGTATCTGACTCAGTCCGGTCTGTGTGTATCAGTGTGTGTATCTGAGTCAGTCTGCACTGTGTGTATCAGTGTGTATCTGAGTCAGTCTGCACTGTGTGTATCAGTGTGTGTGTCTGACTCAGTCCGGTCTGTGTGTATCAGTGTGTGTATCTGAGTCAGTCTGCACTGTGTGTATCAGTGTGTGTATCTGAGTCAGTCTGCACTGTGTGTATCAGTGTGTATCTGAGTCAGTCTGCACTGTGTGTATCAGTGTGTGTATCTGAGTCAGTCTGTACTGTGTGTATCAGTATGTGTGTATCTGAGTCAGTCTGCACTGTGTGTATCAGTGTGTGTGTCTGAGTCAGTCTGCACTGTGTGTATCAGTGTGTATCTGAGTCAGTCTGCACTGTGTGTATCAGTGTGTGTGTCTGAGTCAGTCTGCACTGTGTGTATCAGTGTGTATCTGAGTCAGTCTGTACTGTGTGTATCAGTGTGTGTATCTGAGTCAGTCTATACTGTGTGTATCAGTATGTGTGTATCTGAGTCAGTCTGCACTGTGTGTATCAGTGTGTGTGTCTGAGTCAGTCTGCACTGTGTGTATCAGTGTGTATCTGAGTCAGTCTGCACTGTGTGTATCAGTGTGTGTATCTGAGTCAGTCTGTACTGTGTGTATCAGTGTGTGTATCTGAGTCAGTCTGTACTGTGTGTATCAGTGCGTGTATCTGAGTCAGTCTGTACTGTGTGTATCAGTGCGTGTATCTGAGTCAGTCTGCACCGTGTGTATCAGTGTGTGTATCTGAGTCAGTCTGTACTGTGTGTATCAGTGTGTGTATCTGAGTCAGTCTGCACTGTGTGTATCAGTGTGTGTGTCTGAGTCAGTCTGTACTGTGTGTATCAGTGTGTGTATCTGAGTCAGTCTGTTCTGTGTGTATCAGTGTGTGTATCTGAGTCAGTCTGTACTGTGTGTATCAGTGTGTGTATCTGAGTCAGTCTGCACTGTGTGTATCAGTGTGTGTATCTGAGTCAGTCTGTACTGTGTGTATCAGTGTGTGTATCTGAGTCAGTCTGTTCTGTGTGTATCTGTGTGTGTATCTGAGTCAGTCTGTACTGTGTGTATCAGTGTGTGTATCTGAGTCAGTCTGCTCTGTGTGTATCAGTGTGTATCTGAGTCAGTCTGTACTGTGTGTATCAGTGTGTGTATCTGAGTCAGTCTGCACTGTGTGTATCAGTGTGTGTATCTGAGTCAGTCTGCACTGTGTGTATCAGTGTGTGTGTATCTGAGTCAGTCTATACTGTGTGTATCAGTATGTGTGTATCTGAGTCAGTCTGCACTGTGTGTATCAGTATGTGTGTATCTGAGTCAGCCTGCACTGTGTGTATCAGTGTGTGTGTATCTGAGTCAGTCTGCACTGTGTGTATCAGTGTGTGTATCTGAGTCAGTCTGCACTGTGTGTATCAGTGTGTGTGTATCTGAGTCAGTCTGCACTGTGTGTATCAGTGTGTGTATCTGAGTAAGTCTGCACTGTGTGTATCAGTATGTGTGTATCTGAGTCAGTCTGCACTGTGTGTATCAGTATGTGTGTATCTGACTCAGTCCGGTCTGTGTGTATCAGTGTGTGTATCTGAGTCAGTCTGTACTGTGTGTATCAGTGTGTGTATCTGAGTCAGTCTGCACTGTGTGTATCAGTGTGTGTATCTGACTCAGTCCGGTCTGTGTGTATCAGTGTGTGTATCTGATTCAGTCTGCACTGTGTGTATCAGTGTGTGTATCTGAGTCAGTCTGCACTGTGTGTATCAGTGTGTGTATCTGAGTCAGTCTGCACTGTGTGTATCAGTGTGTGTGTCTGAGTCAGTCTGCACTGTGTGTATCAGTGAGTGTATCTGAGTCAGTCTGCACTGTGTGTATCAGTGTGTGTATCTGAGTCAGTCTGCTCTGTGTGTATCAGTGTGTGTATCTGAGTCAGTCTGCTCTGTGTGTATCAGTATGTGTGTATCGCAGTCAGTCTGCACTGTGTGTATCAGTGTGTGTATCTGACTCAGTCCGGTCTGTGTGTATCAGTGTGTGTATCTGATTCAGTCTGTACTGTGTGTATCAGTGTGTGTATCTGAGTCAGTCTGTACTGTGTGTATCAGTGTGTGTATCTGAGTCAGTCTGCACTGTGTGTATCAGTGTGTGTATCTGAGTCAGTCTGCACTGTGTGTATCAGTGTGTGTATCTGAGTCAGTCTGCACTGTGTGTATCAGTGTGTGTGTATCTGAGTCAGTCTGCACTGTGTGTATCAGTGTGTGTATCTGAGTCAGTCTGCACTGTGTGTATCAGTGTGTGTATCTGACTCAGTCCGGTCTGTGTGTATCAGTGTGTGTATCTGAGTCAGTCTGCACTGTGTGTATCAGTGTGTGTATCTGAGTCAGTCTGCACTGTGTGTATCTGTGTGTGTATCTGAGTCAGTCTGCACTGTGTGTATCAGTGTGTGTATCTGAGTCAGTCTGTACTGTGTGTATCAGTGTGTGTATCTGAGTCAGTCTGCTGTGTGTGTATCTGAGTCAGTCTGCACTGTGTGTATCAGTGTGTGTATCTGAGTCAGCCTGCACTGTGTGTATCAGTGTGTGTGTATCTGAGTCAGTCTGTACTGTGTGTATCAGTGTGTGTATCTGAGTCAGTCTGCACTGTGTGTATCAGTGTGTGTATCTGAGTCAGTCTGTACTGTGTGTATCAGTGTGTGTATCTGAGTCAGTCTGTACTGTGTGTATCAGTGCGTGTATCTGAGTCAGTCTGCACTGTGTGTATCAGTGTGTGTATCTGAGTCAGTCTGCACTGTGTGTATCAGTGTGTGTATCTGAGTCAGTCTGTACTGTGTGTATCAGTGTGTGTATCTGAGTCAGTCTGTACTGTGTGTATCAGTGCGTGTATCTGAGTCAGTCTGCACTGTGTGTATCAGTGTGTGTATCTGAGTCAGTCTGCACTGTGTGTATTAGTGTGTGTATCTGAGTCAGTCTGCACTGTGTGTATCAGTGTGTGTATCTGACTCAGTCCGGTCTGTGTGTATCAGTGTGTGTATCTGAGTCAGTCTGCACTGTGTGTATCAGTATGTGTGTATCTGAGTCAGCCTGCACTTTGTATCAGTGTGTGTGTATCTGAGTCAGTCTGTACTGTGTGTATCAGTGTGTGTATCTGAGTCAGTCTGCACTGTGTGTATCAGTGTGTGTATCTGAGTCAGTCGGCACTGTGTGTAATAGTGTGTGTATCTGAGTCAGTCTGTTCTGTGTGTATCAGTGTGTGTATCTGTGTCAGTCTGTACTGTGTGTATCAGTGTGTGTATCTGAGTCAGTCTGCAGTGTGTGTATCAGTGTGTGTATCTGAGTCAGTCTGCACTGTGTGTATCAGTGTGTGTATCTGAGTCAGTCTGCACTGTGTGTATCAGTGTGTGTATCTGAGTCAGTCTGCACTGTGTGTATCAGTGTGTGTATCTGAGTCAGTCTGCACTGTGTGTGTATCAGTGTGTGTACCTGAGTCAGTCTGCTCTGTGTGTATCAGTGTGTGTATCTGAGTCAGTCTGTACTGTGTGTATCAGTGTGTATCTGAGTCAGTCTGTACTGTGTGTATCAGTGTGTGTATCTGAGTCAGTCTGTGCTGTGTGTATCAGTGTGTGTATCTGAGTCAGTCTGCACTGTGTGTATCAGTGTGTGTATCTGAGTCAGTCTGTACTGTGTGTATCAGTGTGTGTATCTGAATCAGTCTGCACTGTGTGTGTATCTGTGTCAGCCTGTACTGTGTGTATCTGAGTCAGCCTGCTCTGTGTGTATCAGTGTGTGTATCTGAGTCAGTCTGCACTGTGTGTGTATCAGTGTGTGTATCTGAGTCAGTCTGCACTGTGTGTATCAGTGTCTATCGGAGTCACTCTGCTGTGTGTTTGTGTGTATCTGAGTCAGTCTGCTCTGTGTGTATCCGTGTCTATCGGAGTCACTCTGCTTTGTGTTTGTGTGTATCTGAGTCAGTCTGCTCTGTGTGTATCAGTGTCTATCGGAGTCACTCTGCTTTGTGTTTGTGTGTATCTGAGTCAGTCTGCTCTGTGTGTATCAGTGTCTATCGGAGTCACTCTGCTTTGTGTTTGTGTGTATCTGAGTCAGTCTGCTCTGTGTGTATCAGTGTCTATCGGAGTCACTCTGCTGTGTGTTTGTGTGTATCTGAGTCAGTCTGCTCTGTGTGTATCAGTGTCTATCGGAGTTACTCTGCTTTGTGTTTGTGTGTATCTGAGTCAGTCTGCTCTGTGTGTATCAGTGTCTATCGGAGTCACTCTGCTTTGTGTTTGTGTGTATCTGAGTCAGTCTGCTCTGTGTGTATCAGTGTCTATCGGAGTCACTCTGCTTTGTGTTTGTGTGTATCTGAGTCAGTCTGCTCTGTGTGTATCAGTGTCTATCGGAGTTACTCTGCTTTGTGTTTGTGTGTATCTGAGTCAGTCTGCTCTGTGTGTATCAGTGTCTATCGGAGTCACTCTGCTTTGTGTTTGTGTGTATCTGAGTCAGTCTGCTCTGTGTGTATCAGTGTCTATCGGAGTCACTCTGCTTTGTGTTTGTGTGTATCTGAGTCAGTCTGCTCTGTGTGTATCAGTGTCTATCGGAGTCACTCTGCTTTGTGTTTGTGTGTATCTGAGTCAGTCTGCTCTGTGTGTATCAGTGTCTATCGGAGTCACTCTGCTTTGTGTTTGTGTGTGTCTGAGTCAGTCTGCTCTGTGTGTATCAGTGTCTATCGGAGTCACTCTGCTGTGTGTTTGTGTGTATCTGAGTCAGTCTGTTCTGTGTGTATCAGTGTCTATCGGAGTCACTCTGCTGTGTGTTTGTGTGTATCTGAGTCACTCTGCACTGTGTGTATCAGTGTGTGTATCTGAGTCAGTCTGCTCTGTGTGTATCAGTGTGTGTATCTGAGTCAGTCTGCACTGTGTGTATCAGTGTGTGTATCTGTGTCAGTCTGTACTGTGTGTATCAGTGTGTGTATCTGAGTCAGTCTGCAGTGTGTGTATCAGTGTGTGTATCTGAGTCAGTCTGCACTGTGTGTATCAGTGTGTGTATCTGAGTCAGTCTGCACTGTGTGTATCAGTGTGTGTATCTGAGTCAGTCTGTACTGTGTGTATCAGTGTGTGTATCTGAGTCAGTCTGTACTGTGTGTATCAGTGTGTGTATCTGAGTCAGTCTGCACTGTGTGTATCAGTGTGTGTATCTGAGTCAGTCGGCACTGTGTGTAATAGTGTGTGTATCTGAGTCAGTCTGTTCTGTGTGTATCAGTGTGTGTATCTGTGTCAGTCTGTACTGTGTGTATCAGTGTGTGTATCTGAGTCAGTCTGCAGTGTGTGTATCAGTGTGTGTATCTGAGTCAGTCTGCACTGTGTGTATCAGTGTGTGTATCTGAGTCAGTCTGCACTGTGTGTATCAGTGTGTGTATCTGAGTCAGTCTGCACTGTGTGTATCAGTGTGTGTATCTGAGTCAGTCTGCTCTGTGTGTATCAGTGTGTGTATCTGAGTCAGTCTGTACTGTGTGTATCTGAGTCAGTCTGTACTGTGTGTATCAGTGTGTGTATCTGAGTCAGTCTGTGCTGTGTGTATCAGTGTGTGTATCTGAGTCAGTCTGCACTGTGTGTATCAGTGTGTGTATCTGAGTCAGTCTGTACTGTGTGTATCAGTGTGTGTATCTGAATCAGTCTGCACTGTGTGTGTATCTGTGTCAGCCTGTACTGTGTGTATCTGAGTCAGCCTGCTCTGTGTGTATCAGTGTGTGTATCTGAGTCAGTCTGCACTGTGTGTGTATCAGTGTGTGTATCTGAGTCAGTCTGCACTGTGTGTATCAGTGTCTATCGGAGTCACTCTGCTGTGTGTTTGTGTGTATCTGAGTCAGTCTGCTCTGTGTGTATCCGTGTCTATCGGAGTCACTCTGCTTTGTGTTTGTGTGTATCTGAGTCAGTCTGCTCTGTGTGTATCAGTGTCTATCGGAGTCACTCTGCTTTGTGTTTGTGTGTATCTGAGTCAGTCTGCTCTGTGTGTATCAGTGTCTATCGGAGTCACTCTGCTTTGTGTTTGTGTGTATCTGAGTCAGTCTGCTCTGTGTGTATCCGTGTCTATCGGAGTCACTCTGCTTTGTGTTTGTGTGTATCTGAGTCAGTCTGCTCTGTGTGTATCAGTGTCTATCGGAGTCACTCTGCTTTGTGTTTGTGTGTATCTGAGTCAGTCTGCTCTGTGTGTATCAGTGTCTATCGGAGTTACTCTGCTTTGTGTTGGTGTGTATCTGAGTCAGTCTGCTCTGTGTGTATCAGTGTCTATCGGAGTCACTCTGCTTTGTGTTTGTGTGTATCTGAGTCAGTCTGCTCTGTGTGTATCAGTGTCTATCGGAGTCACTCTGCTTTGTGTTTGTGTGTATCTGAGTCAGTCTGCTCTGTGTGTATCAGTGTCTATCGGAGTTACTCTGCTTTGTGTTTGTGTGTATCTAAGTCAGTCTGCTCTGTGTGTATCAGTGTCTATCGGAGTCACTCTGCTTTGTGTTTGTGTGTATCTGAGTCAGTCTGCTCTGTGTGTATCAGTGTCTATCGGAGTCACTCTGCTTTGTGTTTGTGTGTATCTGAGTCAGTCTGCTCTGTGTGTATCAGTGTCTATCGGAGTCACTCTGCTTTGTGTTTGTGTGTATCTGAGTCAGTCTGCTCTGTGTGTATCAGTGTCTATCGGAGTCACTCTGCTTTGTGTTTGTGTGTATCTGAGTCAGTCTGCTCTGTGTGTATCAGTGTCTATCGGAGTCACTCTGCTTTGTGTTTGTGTGTATCTGAGTCAGTCTGCTCTGTGTGTATCAGTGTGTGTATCTGAGTCAGTCTGCTCTGTGTGTATCAGTGTCTATCGGAGTCACTCTGCTGTGTGTTTGTGTGTATCTGAGTCAGTATCAGTGTGTCTGAGTCAGTATCAGTGTGTCTGAGTCAGTCTCTACTGTGTGTATCTAAGTAGCTTCTCTTTCTGTATCAGTGTGAGTCATTCTTTATCTTTCTGTGTATGTATTTTAAACTGTATTCTCTGTATATATAAGCAATATAGTATATGTTACAAAATAAGCTTATGTAGCGGAACCCATCACTGTTTTACCCTGTTTTATGATTATTTAATTCTTGGTTAAAATATGATCCTACAATATGTTTGCTGGTTGATGCTCTGCAGAATATTAGCCAGACTTTTGCAGACCTAGGCTAATAGATAATCCTATTACAGAGATTCAAGAGATAAGAAAGTTGTAAAGGAACCTTGCATTTTCCAAAGTGTTTTAATTCTCTGATAAGAACAAAGAGGTGTAATTGAATCAATGTCTGATTGTATCAAAGTTGCCAGGGAGGTGTGACCCACCTATTGTTCTCTTTATGGGTATTGTGCAGCCAAATATGGGGGATGTGGATTGCCTGTGGGAAGAGATGTATAAATATTTCTGCAATAACCAAATAAAGTCAGTATTCATTTGACTCCCAAATTGTGTGTCGTCCAATATGGGAGGTCGGGGATGGTGAAACTGTAGTGCCTCGTGGGTATGTTATCGTATACCAGCGGAGATTTTGGACTGCGTGTCCCAGCTCCGTTACATTTGTTGGCAAGTGGTGGAATTGTTCCCACGGTCAGAAGGACAGCTACAGGAGACACCATTCCGTGGAGTACAAATTGAGGGCAACGCTAGTATCCGTACAGCGCCCCTGGCTACAGCAGGATGGAACCGGCTAGTTTTTGGACAGCGTTCCATGATGAGGATGAGAAGGAGGCCGCAGACTACAGGGAGACAGACAGAATGGAACTCTGGTATGATGCCCTGCAAGATGCCCAATGGCGGCGAGGTGAGAGTCTCCCCAGTGATGAGCAGCGGCTACAGAAGCGTGTGGCGATGCGGATGTATCTATTGGGAGAGCAGCCCCTGGATGAGTGGGTGACAAGACTAGAGACCCTGGTATGGCGAGAGATCTGGCTAGACAACGCATACCAGGCCCTCTGGTGGTATACCGTTCGACTTACCCCCTGGACGGCTGAACACGACTTACCGGAGGGGGATGATTATGATGGCCCGGGTTTATTATGGGATGCCTTGGAGGACGATATTGATCTTGGCAGCACGGAGGGGTCTAGGTTTTGGGACATCTACGACTACCGGATGGGCATGTATGTCTGGGATGACGAAGGCGAGGTGAGCAAAGACATGACCCACCTGGTAACGAGAGAGTGGGAGCTGGAGCAGGACTACCAACACCTGCTCAGCCTTGTGCAGCCCCAACCTACTCGACAAGCAGAACCAGACTTCATTGACTGGTCCTGGGATGACCTCCAGATGGCAGGTAGAGATGGGACCGAGGTCTCTCTACCGGCCCTCCAGGGGGCAGAAGGTGTCGTCCTTCCCCCTCAGCGGCAGTGTGAACCCCAGGGGGCAGAAGGTGCCGTCCTTTCCCCCCAGCGGCAGTGTGAACCCCAGGGGGCAGAAGGTGTCGTCCTTCCCCCTCAGCGGCAGTGTGAACCCCAGGGGGCAGAAGGTGTCGTCCTTTCCCCCCAGCGGCAGTGTGAACCCCAGGGGGCAGAAGGTGTCGTCCTTTCCCCCCAGCGGCAGTGTGAACCCCAGGGGGCAGAAGGTGTCGTCCTTCCCCCCCAGCGGCAGTGTGAACCCCAGGGGGCAGAAGGTGTCGTCCTTTCCCCCCAGCGGCAGTGTGTACCCCAGGGAGCAGAAGGTGTCGACCTTCCTCCACAGCGGCAGTGTGAACCCCAGGGGGCAGAAGGTGTCGTCCTTCCCCCTCAGCGGCAGTGTGAACCCCAGGGGGCAGAAGGTGTCGTCCTTCCCCCCCCAGCGGCAGTGTGTACCCCAGGGAGCAGAAGGTGTCGACCTTCCTCCACAGCGTCAGTGGGTACTCCAGGGGGCCAAAGGTGTCGTCCTTCCCCCCCAGTGGCAGTGTGAAACACAGGGGGCAGAAGGTGTCATCCTTCCCCCCCAGCGACAGTTTACCCTAACCAGGGGAGACACCAATCTCCCAGACGGCGCAGATGGGACCGTGGTCTCTGCGCCCACAGCTTGTCCAGATCCCCAACTACCGTCACTGGGACAACCGGAGGAGGGGGTAAGTACAAACTCCCCTCCCCAGCTAACTTCTAATGTGGCCCCAGGGTTAACAGAGGAAATGTTAACCCCCACTGACCCCCACGTTTCCCTGGCTATTGAGCCGCAATATGTCCCAAGTACCCCAGCAGAAGAGCTGACAGCGGGGCAGAGTGCAGTCGGCCTCTGCCCTCCCTTTGTCCCTGGTACAGAGCAGGAGGTCCTGCAGGTTATACCAGCAGAAGAGCTGGCATCAGGGCAGAGTGCCGCGGGCCTCTGCCCCTCAAGTCCCCTCAGCGTGTTGCACCATCACCCCAGCGAAATATCCAGGTGCCTGGTTAGACTTCCCCCCAAAGGGGAGATGTGTGACGAAGTGCCCTTCGCCACTTTGGCTTGGAGAGGACTGTTTGCCAGCCTCCTGCCCTGCGACTATGGCCCTGGTACATATTGCCCTTTGGAACCAGTGTTCGGCCATACCAGAGTGTAAGTCACTCATTCTGGCCCTTTACATACAGGGGGGTCATTCTGTACTTGCCCTGTGGGAGCGGTGATACCCCAGATAGCTATGCCATGGAGCCCATTCATATGATGAAAGACTATGGGAAAGACTTTAGCTACATGGCAATTGAACTGTGTGAAGAGGATCTGAGAGCTATTCGGTGGTTTTGTGCGCTCAGATCCCAGCTATCTGGGGATATGGGAAATGTGAGTAAATGTGAATTGCAGTAATGCTAATGGGTTGTCAAACTAGAGAATTGACCAACAAATACTTTTGTCCGGACATCCCCAGGCCGATCCGTTGGGATCAGACCGTGTATGCCGGCTTATGGTCACGGGGGAGGTGTGTAGCGGAACCCATCACTGTTTTACCCTGTTTTATGATTATTTAATTCTTGGTTAAAATATGATCCTACAATATGTTTGCTGGTTGATGCTCTGCAGAATATTAGCCAGACTTTTGCAGACCTAGGCTAATAGATAATCCTATTACAGAGATTCAAGAGATAAGAAAGTTGTAAAGGAACCTTGCATTTTCCAAAGTGTTTTAATTCTCTGATAAGAACAAAGAGGTGTAATTGAATCAATGTCTGATTGTATCAAAGTTGCCAGGGAGGTGTGACCCACCTATTGTTCTCTTTATGGGTATTGTGCAGCCAAATATGGGGGATGTGGATTGCCTGTGGGAAGAGATGTATAAATATTTCTGCAATAACCAAATAAAGTCAGTATTCATTTGACTCCCAAATTGTGTGTCGTCCAATATGGGAGGTCGGGGATGGTGAAACTGTAGTGCCTCGTGGGTATGTTATCGTATACCAGCGGAGATTTTGGACTGCGTGTCCCAGCTCCGTTACAGCTTAATTCACTCTTCACTCAATGGAGCTGAACTCACTCTTGCTTTACAGTTTGTCTCCGAACAGCCAAAGTCCAACTCTACTCAGCCCTTGTAGTCCCTGCAGCCCAAATAGCCCCCTGCAAACCCTACACCCATGGAGGTAAGAAGTATACTGTTGTACCTCAGCTGTTTCTACTGTATAAATGCATTAAACCTGAAAAATCCTTGCTGATGTAATCTAAAACTCTGAGATATTTCCTTCTTGGACCTGCTGATTTCTTTTCAAAATACTGTACTATTTAATTTTTGTATGGGATTATTTTTGTGGTTAACTATGAATATTTGCCAAGATATTATGATTCTAGTAAATTAAATGAATATCCATAAAATATAATCTTTTCATTGTGCATTGAAAGTGAACCAGCCATGCAGCTAAAGTGGTAGAGAACTGTTATGAGTAGTAAATAAAAACATTTCCTGTTATCTGCTCGCCGCACCAGGGAAGATCCCCTATGGACGTTTTCTGCTATCAGCCCGCCATGCTGCTGTGTGCTCCTGCGCCGTGATACAGCCACTCACACCACAGGCTTTGTTCACTTTGTGTTTAGGGGTTAGGGTTCGGGTTTACCTTCAGGGGTTCTACATAATAAAAGCGTGGCATGCTAAATGTCGTGCAGCTGCGAGCACCGCCATTTTGCAAGCAGATAACAGGAAAGATCCACAAATAATAATAATAATAATATTTATTTGTAAAGTTCCAACATTTTACATAGCCCAGTTTACAAATTTATAGTAAACACAAATAACAATATTAAAACAAGCTATGATGAGTACAGAAATGATCGAATGCAATAAAATAATTAATTATTTAGTTAAGGCTCCTACTTCAAACAGCTTGCAATCTAATATAAGACAAGGATGGGATAAACACAAAGGGATATGAAATATGCATTGGATACTGTATGATATTGGGGATTCCCAGTGTGATGGGAATATGGGTACACATGGTAGCTTGTGAGACTGCTCCTATGGACATCACACTGACCCCAGGAAACACACACACACAGGTGGCAGTTTGCCAGCAGAGTGAATCCTACAAGGGAAATGTCACGCAGTGGTGGGGGGAGTCCCTGGATCACAGTGCAGCCGCTGCTGCTGTAATGAGGATGGGAAAAAATCCATGGCGTTTCCAGGGAAACACCGTATGGCTCCCAGCTAACGGGGAAATAAGGGGGCAGGCACTGCAGGGTAATTACTGAGGGGCGGGGGAAGGACAGGGGAAATTCCATACAGATATCGGGGCTTAACTACTTCACTGCTGACACTGGGAAGGAAAAAATGATATATATTAAAGTTACAATTAAATAGATAAACAGGTCTATGAAACAATAAGGAAGATTTATTGGGAAGGGTATGAAGATCAATAGGACATATAATTGGGACTTACATGGTTAATTGACAATCTGTATTAAGTATAATCTGGGAACATTTTTAGTGGCAAATGAATGGGTGTAAAATCAGATATTATCAGCGTATTACAGGGGTGGGCAAGTTCGGTCCCGGAGGGGCCCACGCAGGCCTGTATTTGAGGATATGTTTTCTCTGCACAGGTGAGTCAATCAGGATGACTGAAAATGGAATTGACTCGCCTGTACGTGGCAGGTATATCCTCAAATCTTGGCCTGTGTGGGGCTCTCCAAGATAAAACTTTCCCACCCTGGCGTATTATATATATACAGGACATATAGAACTTCCCTAGTATGATTAAAGAAAAATTGAAGTCTCAAATTGATAACTGAATGTAAAAGACTGTGACTGTAAATTGCCGCTTGACAGTAGAACTGAATGAAGGAGCAAGCAAGATGGAGGTAACCATGACACAAGTAGCCTCTACAAATTTTTTATTTATTTATGTAAAAATGCTTTTATAATGTCAAAGGTTAGAGTATTATTCTCTAGTATTCCAATTGAAATAAGATCTTCAATGGTGAGCAAAGTATTTGTATGGAAGACAAGTGTAAATGCCTTTAAGAACAATTCATTTTTCTGTACTAAATATGCTTCCTGCAGCCTCTGCTCAACAGAATGTGTCCTTGTAAACTAATGCACACTCCATTAGAGCTAATGAATACAATGGCAGTTATATCTGCCACCTTCCCATACAAAATTCCCGAGCATTCAAAGTCCAAACCTCAGGAAATAGATTACTGTAATTAAAATGGTAGATACCACAGCATTATTAATTGTATATAGTAATAAATAGTCTGTATTTTTTTTCAGTTTAAAAACATGTTGTCTATTTTTGAGCATAGCTCTTTAAAAGGTGATATTTTAAATGTTTGAATACAGTGGTCCTTTAAAAGGCAAGAATCTATAGAGAAACATGGTGGTGGAAGCCTAGAGAAGGATAAGCATATACCGTACTTGTTGGAAGGTTAATTTAATCAGTGAATTATAAAATCACAAAATCTGTAGAATTTTTGTATTTGTAAGACCTATAGGAAGAATTATGTGGAACAAGAGAAAATGGATAATAGGAGATATTATATGGTGATTATAGGAATCAACAGCTAGTGCTGAAACTGAGATACTTTTATTTAAAAGAACATTTTGGGATTTCCTGCCAGCAGCTCACTTTTCTAGAGATGTATTAAGGCTATTAAATTGTGTGCACACTTTAGTAAAGGAGTGTTTGTTTGTTTGTCTGTAAAATAGTGTATGTCCAAATCTTGCAAATATGCACAGGACTTGTTGGCGTGTGTTTCAATGATCACTGTATGATAAAAAAAAAAACAATATTTCAAAAGTGTTAGTATGTCTAATAGCATAATTAAGTAGTGAAAATGTCATAATACTAGTTTCTAATTAGAAAAATATAAATGTTGATACCTGTGCTGGTCCTGGAGGCACCTTATACTTTGATGAAGGCTGTATATCTTCCTCTTATCTTTATAGTGTCTGTTTCTTAGATTGTGATCAGGCATGAAACCACCCAAAACCACCATAGGGACATGGAACAAAAAAATAATACATGTAATACCAACACATCCCCATTCATTTACATAAATATATCTCCATCTAGTCTGACACTTACCAGTTCCTGCAATGCTTCTGCTTTTTCGGGCCATTTTTGTTCCATTTTGAAATGCTCAGCATCAAATCATAGTGACAACATACAGAGTAGATACCACAAACACACAGACTAGCTGACATGTCCTTCACCCTGTGTTGGGTCTGCTGTTGGCCATTACCTCTCCTTGCACACCATATTTGGGTTCACCTGAGCCACATCCTTGGTACTAACCTGCTCCTGTGTCTGTTCACTCAAGGGAGCGTGCATCTAATTTGTGTCACTCTTGGTTCTTTCATTGATGCCATGTGTCACTGGTGGATGCCTCTGTCTAAGCATCACTATTGATCCACACTCACTCTGACACCTGTGTGACATGTACATCAATTCTTGCACCTCTTTAGGTGTTCAGTTATTCTGCCACCATGCTGCATCTACATTTTGTCTCCCTGATATTTTTGAACTTGTTTACTGAATGTGACCCTTTGGTTCGTATCTTACTATGTTACCTTCCACCGCCCTTACCACTGGGTTTGTATTATGGATTAATCTGTTTTCTGGCTACCTGACTATCTGGCTTGTTCTTTGATCTCTCTTTGCTACTGCACAGATTGTTCTGTACCTTTCCTCTATTACCCTGATCCTACCCTGTTACTGGGCTGAGGGTAAAACAAAATGTATCTCTATGTCGCTTCATAGATGCGCAACTATAAAAAAAACTAACTCATTTTAAATTGTTACTTAACCATTTCCGCTGAATTTCTTAAAAATGCTGTCTTGTGTGATACGTTCCCATTGCATTGTGGGTTGACTGTCACTGAATAAGTTGGGTATGGAATATAAATCTATGACTGACCTCTGTGTAGTCTTTTTGTACTTTGTGGCTGAGGCCAAACAATACTTTTTTTTATTAGCTTCCTTATTCTATTTGAATCACCTTTATAAATTAACAAATGGCAAGCATCCTTCTCACTGACTAAGCAGTTCTTCTGTTGTGTTAAAGGACCAAAGTGGTCACATTTTTTCTATACAGTTCTTTGAATAACTAAAGAGAAACATGTTTTTAGATAGCAAAGCTAATGTAAGCTGATGAGCTTTCCATTAGCCCTAATGAAAGTACTGGCAACTTTAGCTGTCATATTTTCATTGTGCAGATAGAAGCTTCCTGTGCATTCAAACCCCTCCAGCCATATGAAGTAGATGGCATCATGCGCTGTGGCAACATTGTGTATCATAGGTTATATATTGAAGGTTTTCGTTGCTGTTGGTGAAGTTTTACATTATTTTAAAAGAAAAATGCCTACTATAAAATGTAGGAGTACATTTTAACCATCTCATGTTGTCCTGTAACGGACCAATAAGAAACATCCACAGACTAATGTGTATGAGTTTCGAAGGAAGGTTAATATTTTGTTACAGTCCCTTATATTACAACATTTCAATGACCAGTGAATTATTATAATTATATTTTATCCTCTTCTGAAGAACATTTTATGATAATGTGCAAGAAGAATAATACAGTTTGAACTAAATAAATGGAGTCTTTATTTTATTTTAACTATTTTATTCAGTTTTGCTTTAATGATGACAGACATAAATTTACTGAAGACCCCTAAAGCAGCGCTACTTCACATTTTACCCAAAGAAATTAAATATTCATGATGACAGACATTTTGTCTTTTGATGCTCAGCGCATTAGAAATTTGGGATGAAAATGTGTATTATGATAGGAGCTCTGTTTAATTCTGTTGAAAGACTGCCACTTCACATAGCTTCTTGACAACAGAACTCAACAGAAGAGCAAGGGCCCACAGGAAAACCCTTCCCCTCAGGCTACAGAGAGACTGATGGAATCCCCATGACATAATCAGAGTTATCTAAATATAAGATATTCTATAAAGGCTTTTATAGTCCTGTATTACATACATAGGGGTTTCCTGGTGGTCCAGTGGTTAGGATTTGATGCTTTCACCACTGAGACCTGGGTTCAATTCTAGTCAGGGAACCAAAAGATCACACCTCCTTAAAGCCAAGCAGGGTTGGGCCTGGTCAGCACTTGGATGGGAGACCATCTAGGAATACCAAGAGCTGTATGCTGTGGCCCACTGGAGAATGAACTGACAACCCACTCCAGTATCTCTGCCATGAATACCAAGTGGATCAGCATAGTGTGTTGCGGTGCATGAGGTCACAGAGAGACGGAAACAATTGAATGACGCATACACACACACACATTACATACCATGTAAAGTTTTCACCAGACCTCTAGAGCTGAAAGTCTTTCTCTGTGAAAGGATTAGGGTGGAGCAAGTGAATGGAGGGCCCCAGTACAAAATAGTTTGGGGATCCCCCTTCCAACTTCTCTATACAAGGTAGACTCCTATAGGGGTTAATACAGCCAACAATATATGTACGTAATCAGATTACGGTCCTTTCCCTCTTCACCTTCCCAAAATCTGACAGCTGCAATCCCGTCGCCAACCGACAGATGTCGCTGCCGATTTTCATATAAGGTGCGGACAGAAGAGGCCTTGAGCTATGAGAGGCGCGCCCAAGGCCCTGGGGGGATGAGTGCCTGTGCCGAACATAGCGATGGTCTCGCTGTCGACTCAGCACTGTTGAGTTGCACCACGTGGGAGGGGAGAATAGCCGGATGCCGGATAGCTCATGTAACTGCAGCTGTTAGTACTGCCAAAGAAATGCGAAGGTGAAGAGGGATAGATCCCAGATTACTTCTAGATCACCCTTTCCTCTTCTATTAAATTAAGAGACCCCCTTTTCTCCAGACCACTACTGCTGGTAACATAGCATTTGCCCCTGGTGCTTTGCACCTGCAGTACCTACCGTAGCTCTGAAAAGGGTGGTTAGCTTGTTGGGGCAGGATCATGTTGTGCAGAATCTTATCAGAGCATTTGTACACAGCAGATATTTACTTTGTGCCGTCTATAAGATTAGGTGAGATCATAAACAGAGGTGTAACACTCAAGTCCTCAAGTGCCTAAACATGCAGCGTTCAATCAAATGACTGTGCCGCTAATTTAATAAACTGTGTTAATTAAGAAATAATTTTGCCTATTGATCTGCTATTTTGCACTCCTTTACCTAACATGCATTATATATATATTAAATATAAAGTACAGTTATGTAATCAAAACAGAACTGAACTTCCACGAGAGTCCACTAGGGGGCAGACACTGCTTTATAAAGTAGAAACGCAAGAACATTTGGAAGGCTTCCTAAATTATATTACATACTAATGGCAAATAACTTCCATTTCTTTCCAAAGCTATGCAGCACTTTTAAATATGGTGCATGAACACAGGCAGAATACACAGTCCAGCGTGGCCTGGTTATACAGTGCAACTCTTCACTTGTTTCAAATCTATGAAATACCACTGCACTTCAATAAAAAGGCATTTGTTTGACCAGTATGTACCCAACTAGCAATAGGGTATAAAGCATTTTTTGGGAAAATCTGACTTTTTAATGTCTCTGTTTATAAACACACGAGTCCATTTTTTTTTGTTACACCACTTCCTCAGAGCTGAATCATGGGAGTGTTTTGGCTATTAGTGGAGGGAAAGTCTGGAGAAGGAGGGGAGCAGAATAATTGGAAAAGACTGAATCGGACACAACACTTCTCTCCCCTCACTGACACAAATGCAGACTCCTTGCTTCAGGAAATGCATCCATTTTGCTCCATAGATGTAAGCACCCCTCTCTCAAACACAACTCCCCGCTATGTATTGTGGATTTTCCCAGGGCCTAGCAGAGCCATCACAGCTTCTTTTTAATACTAGCAGTACGACTTTTTTTTTTTTTTGCCTAATTATATTCTTAGGTTCAATGTTTTCCAAATATATATTTTTTTGATTGTGCAGTGGTCTTTAAGAAAATAACTGAAATTCTAGTTATGATCATAGAGATGCATTATGACGTTTTGGAGCCATCAGTACAGATTCACTTATTTTAATAGTTTTAGTGTAGTTTTGCTCATTTGGAAGACATTCTGCTATGTTTGTCCTTTCTCGGATAGCATGAGTATCCCCTTTGTTCCCCCAATCCCCTATCTTTTCCCTATTACATTATCCCATTTTCCCATTCCCTCTCCTCCCTATTTTTCCCTTTTCACTTAAAAATTAAAAGTCAGAATGCCCAGGAACTAGATTACAAAAAAATCTGTGTTTACGGTTTCTATTCTATTTTATAAATATGGCATTGTATAATGGCTTTTTCACCAAGATATTGCTCTACTGTTCACACAGTGTCATCTGTGTATCTATGAACAATTATTTTAATTTTTCTGCTTTCACACAGTGGTACACATACATTAACTCTCTCTCTCTCTCTCTCTCTCTCTCTCTCTCTATATATATATATATATATATATATATATATATATATATATATATATATATATATATATATATATATATATATATATATATATACACACACAGTGCCTTGCAAAAGTATTCACCCCCCTTGACTTTTTACCTACTTTGTTACATTACAGCCTTATGTTCAATGTTTTGTTAATCTGAATTTTATGTGATGTCTCAGAACACAATATTCTAAGTTGGTGAAGTGAAATGAGAAAAATATACACATAAAACATTTTTTTAGAAATAGAAAACAGAAAATTGGCATGTGCATATGTATTGACCCCCTTTGTTATGAAGCCCATAAAAAGCTCTGGTGTAACCAATTACCTTCAAAAGTCACATAATTAGTGACATAATGTCCACATGTGTGCAATCTAATTGTCACATGATCTGTCATTACAAATACACACCTTTTTTGAAAGGCCCCAGAGGCTGCAACACCTAAGCAAGAGGCACAACCAAACACTGCCATGAAGACCAAGGAACTCTCCAAACAAGTAAGGGACAATGTTGGTGAGAAGTACAAGTCAGGGTTAGGTTATACAAAATATTTAAGATCCCCAGGAGCACCATCAAATCTATCATAACCAAAGGGAAAGAACATGACACAACAGCAAACCTGCCAAGAGATGGCCGCCCACCAAAACTCACAAACCGGGCAAGGAGGGCATTAATCAGAGAGGCTGCACAGAGACCTAAGGTAACCCTGGAGGAGCTGCTGAGGTCCACAGCAGAGACTGGAGTATCTGTACATAGGATGACAATAAGCCGTACGCTCCATAGAGTTGGGCTTTATGGCAGCGTGGCCAGAAGAAAGCCATTACTTTTAGCAAAAAACAAAATGGCAGGTGGGAGACTCCCAAAATGTATGGAGGAAGGTGTTCTGGTCTGATGAGACTAAAATTGAACTTTTCGGCCATCAAAGAAAAAGCTATGTCTGGCGCAAACCCAACACATCACATCACCCAAAGAACACCATCTTCACAGTGAAACATGGTGGTGGCAGCATCATGCTGTGGGGATGTTTTTCAGCAGCAGGGACTGGGAAACTGGTCAGAGTTGAGGGAAAGATGGATGGTGCTAAATACAGGGATATTCTTGAGCAAAACCTGTACCACTCTGTGTGTGATTTGAGGCTAGGACGGAGGTTCACCTTCCAGCAGGACAATGACCCCAAACACACTGCTAAAGCAACACTTGAGTGGTTTAAGGGGAAACATGTAAATGTGTTGGAATGGCCTAGTCAAAGCCCAGACCTCAATCCAATAGAAAATCTGTGGTCAGACTTAAAGATTGTAAGTAGCGAGTTTCCAATCTGGTAGGGTTCTTTGGAAAAAAGCACTTCCTGCAAAGATTCTAAGCTCAAAACGGGGCCCTCCATTTTTCTGCAGTTTGTTAACATTGTATTCTTCCTTGTCCTTATCCCCTGTACATCACTAAGGAATATGTTGGTGCGATGCAAATAAAGGTTAATAATAATAATAATAATAATAATTGCTGATCACAAGCGCAAGCCATCCAACTTGAAGGAGCTGGAGCAGTTTTGCAAGGAGGAATTGGCAAAAATCCCAGTGGTAAAATGTAGCAAGCTCATAGAGACTTATCCAAAGCGACTTGGAGCTGTGATTGACGCAAAAGGTGGCTCTACAAAGTATTGACTTTAGGGGGGTGAATAGTTATGCACATTGCCTTTTTCTGTTATTTTGTCCTATTTGTTGTTTGCTTCACAATAGGGCCGCATCTGCGAGCCTCGCGAAGCGAGCTGTTAACCCATAGAAGCACTAGCATAGGAGCACTTAGGCGATGAGCACCGAAGGCGCTCATCGCCCTGCGAGCCTTCGCAAAGCGAGATGAGCCGTTGAGGCATTGAAACACGCAGGACTTAGCCTGCAAGCAGTTAAGAAACCCGGGACTTACTTCGGCTGCAAGCAGTTGACCTCGGAATCTCAGGGGCAAAAAAACGACCTTGCAAAAATACGACTTTAACGTCCGAACCGCGGAAATCGAAAAGCACGAACATTTTTCAAAATAAAACAAAAAAACACTCACACACAGCACGGGGGAAACAACAGGACACCTGGGAGTGAGGTTGCATTCAAATTTAAGCCGAAATTGCACAGTTTCAGCATTTGAAAATCGGCTAAAGGGAGGGACGCAGTTTGGTCCGCAAATGCAGACCCTCGCAAAGCGAGAGGTCGCATTTGCAGAAGGTGGAGACTCCAACGTCGGCTGAAATGAGCCAAAGGCTCATTGCAGCCCGCAAATGCGGACCCTCGCAAAGCGGGGGGGCGCATTTGCGGAGGTGGAGGCTCTACGGCGCCTCAGATGCGGTTACAAACACACACACAAGCATACAAAAATACATATACACAAAAAAAAAGAAAAGAAAAACATTCTCGCAATAAACACAAAAGCCATTCACAGCGTGCCTCACAACGAGCGCCAACGCTGCTCATAGCACACAAAGCCTTGCAATAAGCGCAAAAAGCAGATCAACAATAACAGCAAAAGCGCCAATCAGAAACAAAAATACAGCCTCGCAATGAGTGCCGAAGTCGCTAGTACTTATATATCTGTCTTCGCGATGAACACCAAAGGTGATCGTTGCAAAGCAGGAAACTTGAAGTACACGAGGGGAGAGGCTCAGAATGAGCGCTGAAGGTCCTCAGAGGAGCAAAAGCCTTACATTGTGTGGCAAACAGCATTCCCATGGTTTCAAATTGTATTGCCCCGTCATTTTTGACGTGCAAATCGCTAGTACATATACTAAGAGATAGGCACAGTCTACTTCTGGGCCAGTGAGGCAGAAGGTGTGTGGTGTCAATTACAATCATATCTATTTATCTAACAGAGCCTTCTGGCCATGCCCTATTCCTTCCTTCCCCACACTTCCCTCCACTGATAAACACACTCTCATGGTCCCACTCCGAGGAAGTGATGTAACAACAACAAAATGGGTTCTTCTACTCATAAGCAGACTCTTCAAAAAAATCTCCCAAAAATTATTTTATGTCCACTAATGTTGTTAGTTTATTACATCTCTCACAAACAACTATAATTGTTCTTTAATGGAATTTATAAGATAGGGGAGAGAAAATGTGGAGTAGTACAACCTCAGAAGCCCTTAACACTAGGCCCCAAATAGTTCTCGATTTTTAGGCATCACTGTCATGTATGTACCATATGTATATATCCGCAAACTGGCTTCCAACAATACCCAACACACTTTTTTATCTACATACATGTACACACACCTAAAAAAAAAATATATATATATATATATATATATATATATATATAATATACATGTGTGTGTGTATATATACCTACCTACCTACACACGTGTGTGTGTGTAGGTAGGTAGGTAGTGGTCCAGGGGTGTGTTTAGTTATTATGCTGATGTAGACCAGTTCAGATTTGTGCCCCCAATTGCTCCTCCTTTCCTCTTTGCATATCCCAATAATAAGATTACCACACACCTATATAGAAAATCATAAGCATATATGTGTCTAGGTAAGTATACAGTGAGTCAGAAGGTGCCAGGTACACATTAAACATTTAAATACATTTTTGGTGTCTAGACGGAAATGTACGGTAATCTCTGCAGCAAAGATATAAAGTAGGTATTATTATTATTATTATCATTTTTAACGCGCCAATATATTCCCCAGCGCCATACATGGGATGAGTACAAAAGCAACTTCAATATAATGCAAACAGAGGGTCCTGTCTGAGCTTAGACTCTAGCATAGAAAGGGCTTCTCAAGCACCTTACAAGATTAAAAACTCACAAACTGTGGTTATGATACAGGAGGTGATAGATACATTGGCCCTCATTCAATTGCAATTCTGCCAATTGAATAGCGCTCTAAATAAGCATTTAACATATTTTTTTTAAATACGTTTTTAGTTAGTGAAAACCTTGCTTTTGAAAAGATGTTTACTAACTAAAAACTTCTGTAAAAAAAATATGTTAAATGCTTTTTTAGAGCGCTATTCAATTGGCAGAATTGCAATTGAATGAGGGCCATTGTGCGTATTAAGGATGACGATGATAAGCTTTATTAAACAGATGCGTTTTTAGTGAGGTTTTGAAGGTCTTGAGACAGGAGGAAAGGCTAGTGGAGCAAGGCAAGGAGTTCCAAAGAATAGGGGCAGCACAAGTTCTGAAGTCAGGAGTGAGAGGAGGAGAGAAGAAGAGTGTTAGCAGAGCAAAGAGGGCGGGTGGGGGAGTATTTTTTTTTTTTCATGATTTTAAATATTATTCTGAAGACTATGGGAAGCCAGTGGTGCGACTGACAGAGAGGTGCTGAAGACATTGACTGTTGAGTATGGTAGAGGAGTCTAGCGGATGCACTCAATATGGATTGGAGTGGAGAAAGACGTATAAAGGGGAGGCCAGCAAGGAGAGAGCTGCAGTAGTCAAAGTGAGATATGGCAAGAGAATTTTGTTGTATCTTGTGTTAGAGACTTATTTGAAAGATATATTTTAGGTGAAAAAGACAAAATTGTGTTAGTGAATATTTATCAGGAATGAAAGAGAGGGCAAAGTCCAGTAGACCCCAAGACAACGGGCCTGGGAGGTGGGAGGGATGAGGGCGTTGTCAACAGTGAGAGATACAGTGTTAATACATAATTGAATCATTTAATAGACTAAACATTTAACTAGCTGAAATACGTATTCGCTACCGTTATCAAATTTATATATGCATCTCATGACAAACTGTCCTGCTTTTGTAATGTAGTAATGCTTTAGTAGTGTAAAATTACTTACTGTACTTCTTCTGTGATTTTGTACTATGACTAATTGGGATCTTTCCTGCCACATGCCTACAATGCAACTGCCGGATGCTGCACGCCACTACGCGCAACATTCTTTTAGTATGTGAACCTGTTATCTGCCACTACCCTAAACCCTAACCCTTTTCGTAAACCCTAAACCTAACAAGGAACAAAGTGCGCGGCCAGCTCTGGAGTGCACGGCAGCATCGTGGGCAGATAACAGGAAAGATCCACTAATTGTACTGTATTGATTAAAATCACTATATAAAAATACATTCAACGTTTTTCTAACAAGGATATTAGTGGAGTGGAGTCCCAGGATTCAGTAGTAGGAGCGATGCTATATAAATGGACACGGAAGGTTACTGGATATCACTCGGGATATAACATACCTGTGTATCTCTTTACTTTCATGTACTTTATTTTATTAAGAAGTGTTTAAAAGCTCTGTTTCTGATTAATTCCTAATTGTTTTCTCCCCTCTGCAGCTCATGAAGTCAGTGTTTTAAGTACAGTGTGTGCAGTGTCTCACAATAACCAATCAGTGGCAACATTCAGCAACATGCTCCTTTATAGGGATCCCTGGCAGGCTAATTTGCACTTCATTATCTGTATATTCATGAGCCACAGAGGGTAGACCCAAACAGAAACAAATTGTATGATTGTTTGGCATAAAGCAGAGCTTACAAGGACTTCTTCATAAAATAAAGTAAATACAATTAGATGCATAGGCATAGTATAGTTTGCATTGCAGAAACCCTTGACAGAAACTGTATAAGTGTGGGTAGGAAAAATGACTTTTTATATACCACAAACACCTACAGGAAATGTTCACCTAATAAATAAATCAGTACACAATATGCTGCCTGATAAGTAAATCATGAAGCTTTTGTTAGTAAAGAACTGTACCTTAATTAGGAAAAAAAGCAATTAACAGTATATTCAGATCCTGGTAGTGTTGGATTTCTATACATTTCCCAGCTGGGTGAATGTAATCAGAAACTTCAGAGAGGCAAAGCTGAGCTGGGTTGGGGCAAGCAGGGGATAAAACAATTCAAAACCTAATGTCTATAAAGCTAGAGGCTTCAGAATACAGATACCAATGGTAGTGCTACAACTATTTATTGATGTATTTGTTTATGTAGATAGGCTGGTATATATTTGAAAGTAAGATTGATGAACTAGTCTTAAAGTGATGCAGCAGAGGTCCAAACATGGTCTAATCTACAACTGTAAGTAATAACAAGTACTTTTTCATTTTCCTGTCATCCCTATCTATTGTTAATAGGAGATCATTGTCAGTAATTATTAATTAACTCCTGGGTCTCTGAATCTGTTGTCTTAAAGCAGGGGTGTCCAAACTCGGTCCTGGAGAGCCACGCACAGGCCTGGATTTGATGATATCTTTCCTGCGCTCAGGTGAGTGAGTCACTTCTTCAGTCATCCTGATTGACACACCTGTGCACAGAAAGGATATATTCAAATCCAGGCCTGGGTGTGGCTCTCCAGGACCGAGTATGGACACCCCTGTCTTAAAGGTAACTAATGTGAAGTGGAGGAGCAGTGGTGCAGTGAACTAGGGCCCTGAGGGGGGCAGTGCTGTGTAATGATTATTTTTTATTTTTTTTTTTACATTTAATTTGTTTTACCCCAACCCAACCACTATGCCCCCCTGATCCCTCCTGTGCCACACACATCCCCTGGTCCGTGTTTAAAAAGGAGCATTTCTACTGAAGCACCAAAAGATGGCAGCGAGGAGCAGTTCAGTACACTGCCTTGGGTTAAGTGTAACTACCTTGGGTTAAGTGTAACTACCTTGGGTTAAGTGTAACTACCTTGGGTTAAATGTTACTGGCTTGGGTTTAGTGTTTCTGGCTTGCCTTAAGTGTTACTGCCTTCGGGCTGTTTTTTACTGCCTTTGGCCTCGTTTTCATCCTGTTAAGTTTTTTTCGCCACCATTTTATTTCTTGCTTAGGCAAATATGCCTCAAATTAACTTGCAACCTCACTCACAGGCTCCCTGGCTGTCCCCCTGTGCTGTGTGTAAGTGAATTTGAGGCATATTTGGGATTTTTGGGTCGTGTTTTCAGTCCGGTGATTCGGCCGCTAAATTCATAATTTTGCAAAGCTGCGCAACTGCGTGACTCGGTTTGCGACGGCCGCAGTTGCATCTACGTGCTTGCGCGATGCATGCAATGAGCACCGAAGGCACTCATTTTACCCTAAGTGCCTCGTGATGATCGCCTGCTGCCATTGACATTAGCGCCTTCTGTGCTCATGTCTAGGCTGTTTGAAAGTAGTGCAGGCCTCGCAATGACTGCTCATTGCAACCTAACTCCCGCGGGCCTCGGGCGCTCATTGATTGAAATGGTGATGGGGTGGCCAAGCGACAAACAATTTTTATAACCCCCCCTCTGTGGGAGTGGATGGTCCAAAACATTATTTTCACCATGACCCTCCATTCTCTAGCTTTGCCACTGCCAATGTGCAATGCAAAAGGTTGGGTATGCTCTTATTGAGCGTGAGTTATTTCCTCTTAAATGGCATATGGAATGGTCCAATTCAGCCCTTGTGTCAAATAGTCAGTTTTTCACTTATGTGAAGTTGCTTATGGTTCTGTAAGCAAACTGTTGTCATGTGGTAGAGTGTATCTTAGGTTGTGTGCACCTTTTTGTATTTATATTTGATCACGTTGTTTAGGTTATTCTTATGAGCATGAAAAGCTGGCTATATGTTGTGTTATCCATTTTTTTCTAAAGTGAATCAGCCATGAGAAATTCCATGTTATTGCTGCATTTCTATGCAAATGAGCAGTGCATGCATCTTAATTAGCTACTTTGATGTTCTAAACAGGGTTACA
The DNA here is from genome assembly GCA_027410445.1 of Discoglossus pictus. Lineage (NCBI taxonomy): Eukaryota > Metazoa > Chordata > Amphibia > Anura > Alytidae > Discoglossus > Discoglossus pictus. Next base: position 279,395,941 of record CM050163.1, read on the forward strand.
GTCTGCTTCTCTGTCTCACAGTGTAGTGGACAAATAAAGACACCCAATGTTATCTAGCAGCAGTTAGACCTCTCTCCCATCCTTAAGTGCTCTAAGCTGCATATTACCATACTGAGCCGCATATTAGCTTAAGAAGCTGCAAAATCAATTATAAATATTTCAGAATTTTTTTACTGTAGAGAAAAACTGCTACTACAATATAGACCGTTTTTATTGCTCTTCCAAATGAAGTAACCTTCATGTTGTTGTAACAAAGTCTGTTTAAACACATGGGATATCATATAAGGATTGCCAAATCTTTTATTATTGCTTATAGTATATAGAAATATGTATATATCACATATATAGTTGTGAGCGTACGGGCCGTAGCTCATGCTTGCGGGCTGGCGTAGCGAGCCCGCGGCCCTCGCGTAGCGAGGGCTGCCGGGGCTGGCGTAGCGAGGTCACTGGGCAAGGGCCTCAGTTGCTGGCATGGAGCGCCGAAGGGCCTCAGTCAAAGGCGAGGGCCTCAGTCAAAGGCTCGCCTTGACAGCAACTGCGACCCTCGCAAAGTTCACGTCGCTACTCAAAAACACAACACACAAATTCCGACACTCGCTACATTTTACGAGGAACGCAAACAACCTACGACACACGTACACACACATTACACACTCGCAACACTTGGACGCAACTCGCGAATTTCAAACACAATACATACACACACCACAGACATACAAACATTACCTACAGCAAAGGTAGCATCCAGGACCTCAAAAATGCAACTTACGCCTTCATTTCACTCAAAAGAAAAGAGTTTACACACTAAAAAAATTGATAAGCGAGACAAACAATGGCCAACGAACAAAACAAAAACGAGGCTACACACGCAAACACCATACGAAACACGTTACCACACATTACGACCTCGCAAACATCGGACGCAACACGCCGACATACAAACATTTCAAACACAATAAATACACACAACACACACATAAAAACCTTACCTACAGCAAGAGGAACCATCCAGCACCTCAAAAAAACAAGTTACACCTTCATTTAACTCAAAATAAAACACTTTAGACACTAATAAAATCGCTAAGCGAGAGAAAAAATGGCCGACGGACAAAACGAAAACGAGGCTACAGCACTCTCCACACGTAAAACACCACAACACACTCGCAAAACACCACACGAAACTCGCAAAACACCACACGAAACTCGAAAACCACTACAAAGCAACAACGGACAATACGCAAAGACGCACAACACACATAAACCGCCATTTAACGCAAATGCGGAAGTACGACACTACGCTAACGGTTTCGCCTAGCGCACGCACAGTGTTACACTGCACACATTCACCACGCTTAGAGAGCAGCTCCACAACACTAATGCTGCAGCAATGTCAAAACACATTCACAACTCTTCAACACAATGCTTCCAAATAGGTAAAGTATATTCATTTATTAATGTATTATATCTTTACTATTACACACCAAACAACATTAGCTCACTTACAATAACATTGCCGTCATTTTTTGACGGGCAAGTCGCTAGTTTATAATATACTAGCGAATTGCCCTTCAAAAAATGACGGCAATAGAATTGTAAGTCAAGGAATGGTGTTTGGCACACAAATTAAGTGTTTTGGTTGTGTGAGTAGTTTTTGCGCTGATTGTGAGCCTTGTGGTGAGCGCCTTTGGCGCTCATCATGTGGCTGGCAATGAGCGCCTTCGCCGTTTATTGCGATCGTGTATTGTGGTGTTTTTTTAAAGTATATCTGTATGTTTTAATGATAATTAATTACTAAATAAATGAAATGCTAAATGAATATACCTTACCTATTTGTAATTAATATATGCAGCAAGCAATGTGCTCAAGAGCTAACAATCTGTTTTGATGTTCCTGCAGCATACAATGTAGATTTGCACTGTTGTGGAGCTGAGGTGTGTCAGCAATGTGTGCAGTGTGTAGTGTAAATAGGCTGCGTGCGCGAGGGGAAGCCGTTAGTGTAGCTATGTACTTCCACATTGTGTAAGTTAGTGTTGTAAAATGGCGCCTAATGTGTATGTGGTACGTGGGTGTGCATGATTTAGCGTCCTTGCTAATGGTGTATGTTGTAGGTCGTACAGGTTTTATTTAAAGTCGTTTGTGCTTGGCAGTGTTTTGCTGCTTTAGGGGTCGTGTAGCCTCTTTTAGTTTTTTTTTCGCCGGCCATTTTTTCTCTCGCTTAGGGGATTTTCGAGTGTCAAAACTTTTTTAATTGTACTGAAATCGAGGTGTAACCTTACTTCCAGACGTCTTGGGCCCCATTTTTGTGGGTAATGGTTTTTTTGTGTGTATTTTCTTTTTTTTTATGTTTTCGGGTGTGCGCGTGTTGTCCGTAACGGTCGTATTTTTGCGAGTCCGTAATGGATTTTTTCTAAGTCGCATGGGGTCGTAGGAATGAGCGCCTACGGGGCTCATCTCCACCAGCAGAAGGAGCGCCTTTGGAGCTCCGTGCCTGGCGGCAACCACGGTCACTCGCTTCACGAGTGACCGCAGTTTCCCCACTGCATTAGCAAAGGATTTTGCCAAACTCGCCTGCTGACAACCATTCATGTGACATACATTTGTTTAAATTATTATTTTAATTTGGTCCCATCAAAAAACATCCAGCACCCCATGCTTAAGAAGTTGAACCACACTATATAACCTTTTATGCGTCATATTGACCTATAAGAAGACGATGTACTTATATGATGAGGTCCCGCTTTCATTTGTTTACCCCCGTAAATGATGTTATGTTCCTTTGCAGATCTGAGCAGGATTGGTATGTTGAACAGATTATTCCAGTCTAGTTTTGTGTAGCAGATGTCGCTACAATGTGCACTGCTTTAGAGTTAAACTAAATGTCATCTGTGTAGCAGGCCATTTGCTAATCTAGCCCACTGGCCAGCAATATGTAGCACTTTGATGCTTCCATTGTGCCCCCCCTTCATTCCTTTATATTTCCACATCATCTACAAAAAATATACATTCCACTTTCTAAATAAAACCTTTCAGTTGTTCGCCTATTTATTCATTTATATTTGGAATGTGGATTTTTTTCTATTTTGCTTGTATGCAAACGTTAGAGATAAAGTTCACCTATTCTGATGACAGGGGTTCCCTGGTGGTCCAGTGGTTAGGATTCAGTGATTTCACCGCTGCAACTTGGGTCTGATTCCAAGTCAGCAAACCAAGAGGTCACACCACCCTAAAGCCAAGCATTGTTGAGCCTGGCCAGTACTTGGATGGGAGATCACCTAGAAATATCAGGAGCTGTATGCTGTGGCCCACTGGAGAAGGACCTGGCAACCCACTCCAGTATCTCTGCCATGAATACCAAGTGGATCAGCATGGACATAAATATATGCCTGGTGTGTTACAGCCCATGCGGTCACGGAGAGTTGGACACGACGGACCAACCCAAACACATATTTTGATGACTCAAGAGTTGCATGTTTGGCCCTTATAATAAAACAGATTGTCCAATTATTACATTAGTGAGTGTGCAAAGAAGGGTTATTAAATGGTATACAGTGCACATGATACAACTCATAAGGGAAACAGATCATCTTAAAAGACCACTGGAGGGTCATATCTATAGCCTGCTATTGTGAATATTTTCTGTTCTTTGAAAGTAAAAAAATAAAAATAAAGTCTTCACTATGTATTCAGTTTTGCTTTACTGGATGTAAGTATTTGTTTTTGTTCATGATTTAGTCACCTGGGAAGGATCTCAGATGTTGATTAAATCTCCATTCAGTTCAGCTGAAAGGCTGACACTTTCAATAGTCACAAGTGGAATAGGTCCCAGTAGAAGAACATATGTGTTTTTCCCCCCCAGACTACAGTGATCCTTTATTGGGGCATGGTATAAAACACAAAACTTATGACCTGAATTATGTATAGCTCAGAGGACAGAAGGGAGATATGATAGAGAATATCAAATATGTCAAAGGATTTAATAAAGTACAGGAGGAAAATGTGTTCAAGAAAAAGATGAGTGCAGGAACAAGAGGTCATGATTGGAAAGTGGAAGAGTTAGTGTTTCAGTTGAAGTGGTAGAGTCAAACACAGGGATTCTAACAATGCTTAATTAAGGCATACTTTCAGGTAAATAGAAAACTTGATGGGCCTAGTTAGTAATTACCTGGCATCAAATATATATCACATATATAGTTCTCAGCAGCGCGACCTTTCCAAAATCCATTGGTAACGCAACGTTAAAACTGCAGGCTCGCAAAGTAAGGGCTGCGGTTGCGGCCAGGCAAGGAGCGCCAAAGGCGCTCATTGCGCTGGTGGAGATGAGTGCTATAAGCAGAAGACGCTCATTGCGAGGCTTTAAATGAGCGCCGAAGATACTCACACAACCAAAACACTTACTTTGTGTACCAAACCACATTACCTGCCTTTCAATTCTATTGCCGCAATTTTTTGACAGGCAAGTTGCTAGTATATATATATATATATATATATATATATATATATATATGTGTGTGTGTGAATCAATAAATGACAAAAAAGGCACACGTTATAATAGCAACATCCAAATAATTAAACAAATGATTCATCAAAAGAGAGAAGCACAAGATCAATAGGTCACACAGTGAATCATGGCAGGCCAATGGGAATGTGAGGAAGTATGACTTTCCTGAAGATAATTACTTGTTGGTCTCTCAATTTGTTTAGCTGATGCCAACAAACTTATGGAGATCATACATGTTTGGGTACACAAAGAGCTATACTGAGTAATGAACACTATTAAAGACAATTATGGTCTAGGGATATTCAGTAGCAAATGAGCAGAGAAAGCTGGCTATACATACAGCTACAGACCCTAATGCACACACTGACACTCATATACATAACCTAACACACAGGCACACTAATAAAATATCGGACAAACGCCGTAAATGCACTACCGTACCTCCCAACATTTCACATAGCCAATGGGCAACTATCACATATATAGTTGTCAGTGGTCACGTTTGCGATGTTGATCACGCAATGTTAAATAATTGCGACCCTCGCAAAGAGAGGCGAGCAGATGAAGCACATAACTGTGAGCAACGCGACTGCGAGGCCCGTGGGACTTTTAAGCTGCAATGAGCCCACTGTGTGCAATCCTCTGCCTCTCTCATCTCCCCTCTGGACTGGAAGGAGCGCCATTCGCTATTCGGCACGCCTCCTTCCCCCTTATCCTCCTCCTTCCCCTCTTATCCTCCTCCTCCTTTCCCCCTTTCCAATTACCTCCCTATCCCCTTTTCCCTCTCTGCTGTCTAAGATCCGATGAGCTCCTGTTCCCTCCCCTGCATTGCATTTTCTGCCTGTGACCAGACCGGCATATGCTAATGACGTGACGTCAGGTAATTGGAGAGGGGGAAAGGGAGGAGGAGGATATGGAGGGAGGAGGATAAGGGGGACGGAGGGAGGAGGATAAGGGGGACGGAGGGGGGAGGAAAGAGAGATGTGGGAGGGAGAGGGTTGAAAAAAGGCACAATGGAGGGAGGAGGAAGAGACAAAGGGGAGGGACAGGGGGAACGACACACAGGGGAGGGAGAGGGGGGAAAGACACGGGAGGGGTGAAGAGAAACAGATGATGGGGGACAGACACGGGGAGAGGGCGGAAGAAACACAGTGGGGCAGAGGGGGGGAGGTGGGAGAAACACAGGGGAGGGAGAGGGGGGAAAGGAGGCAGAGGAGAGGGGGAATGGAGACACAAGGGAGGGAGAGGAGGAGGGAAAGAAGACACAAGGGAGGGAGAGGAGGGGGAAATGAGACACAAGGGAGGAAGTAGACAAGGGGAGAGACTCGCAATGAGCGCCAAAGGTGCTCATTGCGAGCCACGCAATGAGTCCCAAAGGCGCTCGCATTGGGCGGAAAACAGCATTGTCAGACTTAAAATTAGGGAGAGGAGGGGGAAATGAGACACAAGGGAGGAAGTAGACATGGTAGAGACTTGCGATGAGCACCGATGGCGCTCAGTGCAGGGCTTGCAATGAGTCCCAAAGGTGCTCACATTGGGTAGCAAACAGCATTTTCAGGCTTAAAATGTTTTTCTCGTAATTTTTGACGGGCAAGTAGCTAGTTATATATAAACACAGGCATGGTCTGCTAGGGACACCACCATTCGCTACAATGTCAGTGGTCTGAGCAAAATATCTGCTTTAGAGATAAATACTGTATGACACGGAGGCTGCACAGGCTTCCTGGGTCAGCACGTAGCGTCGCGTGACCCAGCGGACCCTGTGAGGCCTGTCAGCCAATCAGCTGCGTCGGGGGCGTGTCGGTAGTCCGCGTTTCGCGCCGTTTCACAGCAGCGCGGCCTCCCGACTGAAATCCCACCCTGTTAATTTGGTTGTAAAAATGTAATTGTTAATAGATGTAATTATTATATTTAATTAAAAAAAAAAAAAAAAAAAGAGGGTGTTTTATATTTAACACATTTTGGAGAAGTGGCAAAAAAATGTGTATTTTGATAATTTAGGGCTTGGCGGGAGGTGAGTTGCCCGGCCCACTGGCTTAAGTGGGCGTTGGCCCTACCTCACAGGGCGTGCTTAATATAAGCATTGGGGTTTTGGGCAGGGCTCAAAGCGTGAGGTCACTGTCCGTGGCCGGGCTCCTCCCCCGGGAAAAGGTTAAAATAGTTCATGTAAATAAAGTTAAGTGTTGTTGTTTACAATTGTTATAATAAAGCTGTGGACCGTTGTTCTCCCAATTTCAGTCGTCGTGTCTTTTATTTATCACCCTAGCCTAAATGGATCATGCATGGGTCATGATCTATACAAATGTACATGGAAAAAATTACACACATCTGATCTCTATCTATACACATATGTACTGTGAAACAGACACACACGCCTGACCTCTCTCTATACACATATGTACTGTGAAACAGACACACAAGCCTGACCTCTCTCTATTCACATATGTACTGGTAAATAGATACACGCCTGACCTCTCTCTATACACATGAGTACTGGTAAATAGATACACGCCAGACCTCTCTCTATACACATATGTACTGGTAATTAGCTACACGCCAGACCTCTCTCTATTCACATATATACTGAGAAATAGATACACGCCTGACCTCTCTCTATACACATGTGTACTGGTAAATAGGTACACGCCAGAACTTTCCCTATACACATTTGTACTGGTAAATACATACAAGCCGGACCTTTCTCTATTCACATATGTACTGGTAAATACATACAAGCCGGACCTCTCTCTATACACATATGTACTGGTAAATACATACAAGCCGGACCTCTCTCTATACACATATGTACTGGTAAATACATACAAGCCGGACCTCTCTCTATACACATATGTACTGTGAAACAGACACACACGCCTGACCTCTCTCTATTCACATATGTACTGGTAAATAGATACACGCCTGACCTCTCTCTATACACATATGTACTGTGAAACAGACACACACGCCTGACCTCTCTCTATTCACATATGTACTGGTAAATAGATACACGCCTGACCTCTCTCTATACACATATGTACTGTGAAACAGACACACACGCCTGACCTCTCTCTTTTCACATATGTACTGGTAAATAGATACACGCCTGACCTCTCTCTATACACATATGTACTGTGAAACAGACACACACGCCTGACCTCTCTCTTTTCACATATGTACTGGTAAATAGATACACGCCTGACCTCTCTCTATTCACATATGTACTGGGAAATAGATACACGCCTGACCTCTCTCTATACACATGAGTACTGGTAAATAGATACATGCCAGACCTCTCTCTATACACATATGTACTGGGAAATAGATACACGCCAGACCTCTCTCTATACACATATGTACTGAGAAATAGATACACGCCAGACCTCTCTCTATACACATATGTACTGGTAAATAGATACACGCCAGACCTCTCTCTATACACATATGTACTGGGAAATAGATACACGCCGGACCTCTATCTATACACATATGTACTGAGAAATAGATACACGCCAGACCTCTCTCTATACACATATGTACTGAGAAATAGATACACGCCAGACCTCTATCTATACATATATGTACTGAGAAATAGATACACGCCAGACCTCTCTCTATTCACATATGTACTGAGAAATAGATACACGCCAGACCTCTCTCTATACACATGAGTACTGGTAAATAGATACACGCCAGAGCTTTCCCTATACACATATGTACTGGTAAATAGATACACGGCAGACCTCTCTCTATACACATATGTACTGGTAAATACATACAAGCCGGACCTCTCTCTATACACATATGTACTGGTAAATACATACAAGCCGGACCTCTCTCTATACACATATGTACTGGTAAATACATACAAGCCGGACCTCTCTCTATACACATATGTACTGTGAAACAGACACACACGCCTGACCTCTCTCTATTCACATATGTACTGGTAAATAGATACACGCCTGACCTCTCTCTATACACATATGTACTGTGAAACAGACACACACGCCTGACCTCTCTCTATTCACATATGTACTGGTAAATAGATACACGCCTGACCTCTCTCTATACACATATGTACTGTGAAACAGACACACACGCCTGACCTCTCTCTTTTCACATATGTACTGGTAAATAGATACACGCCTGACCTCTCTCTATACACATATGTACTGTGAAACAGACACACACGCCTGACCTCTCTCTTTTCACATATGTACTGGTAAATAGATACACGCCTGACCTCTCTCTATTCACATATGTACTGGGAAATAGATACACGCCTGACCTCTCTCTATACACATGAGTACTGGTAAATAGATACATGCCAGACCTCTCTCTATACACATATGTACTGGGAAATAGATACACGCCAGACCTCTCTCTATACACATATGTACTGAGAAATAGATACACGCCAGACCTCTCTCTATACACATATGTACTGAGAAATAGATACACGCCAGACCTCTATCTATACATATATGTACTGAGAAATAGATACACGCCAGACCTCTCTCTATTCACATATGTACTGAGAAATAGATACACGCCAGACCTCTCTCTATACACATGAGTACTGGTAAATAGATACACGCCAGAGCTTTCCCTATACACATATGTACTGGTAAATAGATACACGGCAGACCTCTCTCTATACACATATGTACTGGTAAATAGATACACGCCAGACCTCTCTCTATACACATATGTACTGGTAAATAGGTACACACCAGACCTCTCTCTATACACATATGTACTGGGAAATACATACACGCCGGACCTCTCTCTATACACATATGTACTGGTAAATAGATACACGGCAGACCTCTCTCTATACACATATGTACTGGTAAATAGATACACGCCAGACCTCTCTCTATACACATATGTACTGGTAAATAGGTACACGCCTGACCTCCCTCTATACACACATGTACTGGGAAATACATACACGCCTGACCTCCCTCTATACACACATGTACTGGGAAATACATACACGCCAGACCTCCATCTATACACATATGTACTGCTAAAAGGATACACTCCTGACCACTTTTTCTACAGACTTGTGAGAGGAAATTGAAAAAAAGAAAGAGAGAGAGAAGGTGATATGTGGCTTTCAAATAAGTGCAAATTTTCCACCACAATCTGTAACCTTTATACAAGTCCCATGACTGCCGTATTACACCCAGGGTGGTACTGATATCTAGATCACATTGGTCTGAATACAGTATATCTGCAGGTTTACATAAAAAATGACAGACTGCAATGGGCAATTCTTACTTACACATCAATATGATTTCTGTGATCTAGGCCTGAGAAAGATAAATAGCCAAGAGGGTCAGATGGGAATGAAGTACAGAAGGGGGGTTGTGTCTAAACGGGCATTAATACGCATTTATGACATCTTAACAATATAACTATCTCCTATCTTGTCAACCCTGTTTTAGACACAATTTGGGACTGCCCTAGGCACAAACCTCTTCCTCGGGACGGCCAACTGTCAACTGTCACGTGATAAATAAAAGATAAACACTGGGAAGCACAAACACACTCATGCATAAATAAACACTCATAAATAAACTCACAGTAGTCCATTGATACACACACCGCTGTAAACACAAACACACAAACAGAGATATAGAGTCTCTTTGAAACAAACTGACAAATATAGTAAACACATAAACCTACAGTCTAAAAATCAGATAGGAATTTGTACACTGTTACCATACATCCCACTTTTATTAAAATGTATGGATCCCAATGTGTCAGTTTGGGAAGTGTGTGTGTGTTTGTGTTTTTTTACTTGGGTATGACTTTCTGTGACCTCATGGACCGTAACACACCATGCTGATCCACTTGGTGTTTATGGCAGATACTGGAGTGGGTTGCCAGTTCCTTCTCCAGTGGGCCACAGCATACAGCTCCTGGTATTCCTAGGTGGTCTAACATCCAAGTACTCATCAGGCCCAACCCTGCAGGACTTCAGGGTGGTGTGACCTCTTGGTTCCCTGACTTGAATCACACCAAGGTCGCAGCAGTAAAAGCACTGAATCCTAACCACTGGACCATCAGGGAAGCCAGTTTGGGAAGTACTTAGATGTCATTTCAGAACACCAGGCTAATTTAATGCATGTTATAAGGTGTCGCTTGTGTTTATTCAGACAGAATCTTGTGTACTCGCAGGAAATTGTACAGGTGTGGCACGGAGGAACTCACACCTCTTTCCTGTGTTACTCATCTCTTATTGTATGTATAAATATAAGATCGGCAAGACGTGCACTAGGGCCCCACAGAGCACCCTGTCGCTTGCCTGTACTATATACAATGCTAATTTGTATACTAATTTAAGTTGTTGTTTTTAGGTTATTCTTACAGAGCATGAAACACTGGCTATATGTTGTGTTATGCAATTTTTTATAGATGAATCAATCCTGGGAAAATAGCATCTCACGCATATTAATTAGCTGCTTTGATGTGCTAATTAAGATTACAGTCTGCTTCTCTCTCTCTTTAGCGGCAATTAGGCCCTTCTCCCACTCGTACATTAGCATACAGGAGCCACATATTAACATACTGAGCTGCACATTAGTATACTGAGACGCACATTAGCTTACTGAGCGACACATTAGCATACTGAGCTGCACATTAGCATACAGGAGCCACATATTAGCATACTGAGCTGCACATTAGCACACTGAGCTGCACATTAGTATACTAAGACGCACATTAACTTACTGAGCAACACATTAGCATACTGAGCTGCACATTAGCACACTAAGCTGCACATTAGTATACTGAGACGCACATTAGCATTTATATGCATTTAGGCTGCAATTGCTACTATCTCGGGTGTGAGAAGACTTTGAATGCCTAGGAAGTTTCTGTGTGCACAATGGGAATGCAGGAGATAACAGCTTTTATTAGGACTAATTGAACTCTCATTTGTCATTAAAGTTATATAGAAGTTCCATGGATTATGAATGCATCTGAAAGAGGGGAATCAATAGTGAATTAAAACAGTTTTTGCACGAGAAATCCCAAAACAAACATTAATAAAATTGCCCTAAAGTTTGTAAAATTTCCTCAGTTTTCTGGCATACAATTCATAATTTGTTGTGGCCAGTCAGTGGCAGGTAAACAATGTAACAGTGTATGGGGATTCAGTCGCTGCAGTACAGCATCATGGGGTTTGAAGTCTTTTGTTCCCATCAAACATCATCTGGCTGGAAGGTTAAAGGCTGTACGAGGATGCAGTGTTTCTATTGGTTAGTACCAGGTGCCTATGTAGGCACATCTGGGGGTGTGGTAACCACATTTTTTTAAATCAAAATAAATCTGTGTGTGTCTGATATAAACAGCATGTGTTAGATTAGATTAAGAGAAAAACAGGGAAACTTAGAACTGGAGACAACAACATGACACTGATTTTGTACATCATGCATATAAACATTACACAATGCATTGGTATCAATACCCAAATACGTGATAGAGCTTAATTGTTTGGCCTACCTTTTGTCCAGACCTGTTAATATAAAATGGAAGAAAGCCTTGGTTAATGATCCTAAATTCAGTCAGCTTTAAATTAATATCACTTCTTTCAATGTATAACTAAGTAAGTAATCTCATTGAATCAATCATCATATGTACTCATTTCCTGCTAACACCATCAACATATCAAAGTACACACACAACATTACATTGATGCACCTAATGTATGTATAATAGTGTCAGTATAACCTTTCTAAGAAATATTAGGTCAATAAATATAATCAAGAGATTGGGTGTAAAACTGTAAATGACGTAAAGGCAAGTGATATAAATCTTTTATAAGCATATCCTAAATGCAGGGGGGGATCTATACAAATATCTCGCTACAGCATAATGATGATGTCATTCTGGAAGTGACCGTGCAAATGCCTAATAAGCGTTTCACATCTAACTGTGGGAAATGGTGTGAATTGTGTAACAAAGGTGATTTAACACCAGAATCTGTGCAATTTGTGCGCTCTCTACAAGGGACAAAGTTTGTAAAGCTATATATGTTGTCGTATATGTATTAAAATAAAATACATTTTGAACATGTCGTTAATTTTACGTCATGCTCAAAATATTTAAAATTCTTCTAAAAAGCCTGCTACTAGTTTTTAATATTACTCTATTTTACCTTGAATTGTTACAGAGTTTTTAAAGAGATACAGAAAAGGTCTTGTTTATTGAGGAAATTAAAAGTATGTGTAAAAAATAAACATAATTACAATTGATTGTAATTAAAAATAATTGTAAAAAGTGGATGTGCCTTAAAATTCATGTAGAAGTTAGTTTTATTTTAGGTATAAATAAATTGAAAGATCCACCCACCAAGGTAATATTTTTATCAGTAGCAATTCATTAAGATTAATAGCAAATGTGATAAAGAAGATAAAAATGCCAAGCTAATACAAATATGTATAATGACACAGGCTTAACAAATTATATATTTCAGTCACTATTTTCATTTTAACTGAGTATACTTATCTTCTTAATCACCCTCTACTGCTAATCGTAATGAACTGATATTGATACATTACATCAGAGACTGTATCTTCCAGTTAATTTACACATGATATAAGTTTAATTTCCATATCAGTTATAAGGGACTTCTTTTTAGTACTTTTCATTTCTTCAACAAATATCACCTGTTACGACCCAGGCATGGCCAGTCAAGGTGAGCTCCTGGACCCTGCTGCCTTGGCTACAGGAATCCCATCTGGCCTCTCAGTGCCCGGCGACTATCTAGGGATAATCAGCGTGGAAGGACAGGATCAAAGGCTCAAAATAGGGGTTATATCCTGTAAAGAATAGTCAGAACACCATGTATATGTTCCCTAAATGAGTGTCACTTTACTTGAGATGTCTTAAACACTTGATCAATGGATGTGTTAAATATTAAAGACATATATCTAAGTTTCCCTGTTTTTACCTTTCTCTAATCTAACACATGCTGTTTATATCAGACACACACATTATAGTGAGTCATTCTATACACACACAGATTTATTTTATTTTAAAATTAAAACTAGTTTTTTACACCGCATGGCTGCTTACATAGGCACAGTGTACCAAACCAATAGAAATACCGCATTCAAATATGGATTTTAACCCTTTACTGACCCTCAAGCCAGCAGCAGCTCAATGCAGAGATCCACAGATCAGTGTCTGACTCCTCGTGCTTCCTTCTACAATGGGACTACCCATGATTCCTCCTTGCACAAAATTCCATCACTGATTATTACATTGTTTTAAAATATATTAGCTGCCAATTTTAGCAGGGATTTTAACTAACAAAAGCTGCTGCGTGTAAACTCAAGAGATTTAGCAAACATCAGGGGGAGTTTGTTAATGTTTATTTTGGTATTTTTTCATGCAAAAAAAATGTTTGCATACACTACTAATTCTCCTCTATCAGATGCATTCATAATCTAGGAAACTTAGATATGTCTTTAACTAGAACCGTGGGTTGAGCAACTTATTCGCTTAGATGGGGAACAACCAATTACCAAGGGCCTTCAGAGGTGAGTTTGCAAATTTGTCCGTCGACAGCTAATCAGTAAGGAGTGGTTAACGTGAATTGCCTGCCCTAGAGGATGGGCAGAAGGTGAGACTGCCTACGTCAGGCTGGTACTGATTGGCTGGACACCTATCTTCCCCGGTCAATTGTGAAAGACGGTACTCAGACAGACTTGCTGGCACCCTTACCGTTGTAATAGACCCATAGCTCTTTATTCCTAAAACATTGGACAGTACAACCATAAGATCATCGCTTCCTGATTGGAAAATCCCAAGCTAGTAAGATAGTCCCTCTCCCATTACGCTATAGCGAAGCTGGAACATAAAAATTAGTTGTTTGAGGAAATCTAGTATTCTGGCCCATATACAGACTGATTGGTTGTTCCAGGCCCGGATCTCCAGCCTAGTCTCTTCAGCTTTTCTTGCTGGTTCTTCCCTCACGATCGAGAAGGAGTTTTTAGTTCCCCTACAGCCTTGCTAGTTCAGGTATGTTAGCCCCCCTCAAGCCTTCTTCTAGGCCTGCACAATCTCTTTGTTCAAGTGACACGCAGGGAAGACTGGGGAGATCTGTGCAGCCTCAGTGGACTGTATTCAGTTCAAAGTTACCTCTGTATCTGGCCAATCGCCACAGTGTCTTGTGGGCACTCTTCCCATTAGCCAGTCTGCAGCCAATGTGAATGAGTTATAGTCTTTATTTTTTAAAATTTCTGCCTTGGATGCCATCACCCAATTAGATTGCGCTTCTAGGTAGTTTTAAAAATGTTCCTCTTTTTTTGGAAGATTTGAATCTCATATTTGCATTAAAATGCATTACTTTTAGTACAATTTGTAATGGTATTTGGAATTTACAAAGATATAAAATCAAAACAGACACAGTCATGTCCTAATGATTTTACCAAAAAAAATAGATAAAATATAGATGACTTTTTTTTTGAATAAATATAATTTTAAATAGGGAACACAGCTACTTCATTATCTGGTTAAATAAATAGAACCTGGCAGAAGGCCAGAGCTTTTGTTTGATAACTGGATATGATTTAGATTGATATCACACCCCTTCCCCTCACTGGCCCAGAAGCAGACCCCTTGCATCATTCACCACAACAATAGCTCTCCAGAAATGTAAACACACCTCTCAGTCTAACGAAGAGCATAATTCTCCTTCTGGGTTGATAGCATGTCATAGTAAAGGGGCTTGTGTACCTCAGGGAAGCTGTGAGTTATACTATGTAAGGTAACCCAAGATGGGCAAGTCATAGCAGAGAGGTCAGCAAATCACGGTCCACTGGAGAAGGAACTGACAACCCACTCCAGTATATTTGTCAAGAAAACCATATGGATGAGTTCAACCAGACACAGCTGTGTATGGTCACTGAGAGTTGGACATAACTCAAGGACTGAACAACAACAACAACAAGGGCATAATTAAGTAATATAGTTAATTTTCAAATTAGAAAAACAATAGTGGTGACTCTGCTGGGCCCTGGGGGGATCCATAAGTGAAAGTTGTGTGTGTAAGAGGGGTGTTTATCCATATACTTTGGTGGAAGTTGTATGTGTGAGAGGTGTGTTTACATTTCTCGAGAGCTTTTGTTGCAGTGAAAGATGCAAGGGGTCAGATTCTGGGACAGTGACGGGAAGGGGTGTGGTGTAAATTTCAGCCTTATTTCCTACTTCATCTTCCCTCTGACCACTGATAGCCAAAACACACTCCCTCAAGATCCAGCTCTTAGGAAGTGATCTATAAATGATATCCTATTCTCATAAATAGTGTTGTTAAAAAAATCCGATACTATACAAACAAGGGCCTTTTTTTCTTGAACTACAGTAGTCTTTTAACGCTTCTAATGAGCTTAAAGCAAGTGTAATATTCCTTGCTGGCTGTATGGCCTGAGCAGAGTAAAATATTGCATGACTCCCAGACTTCTGGTAAATGCCTTCACATTATTGTGTGCCCAAACAAGGCATCACGGAAAAATATAATACGTGTTGTCTGGAAACGATCATCCTTGGGAAAATATAGCAGCCTGCATCTATATATAAAGTAAGGAAAGTGTATAAAGGGGCAGTGGATGCTTAAGATCACCATGAATCCTCGGCAATTCAACTTCTGGCTTGGACTATTTCGATCCCTAGATCTGTGTGATAAACTGGAAAGCATATTAGTCATCCACATTCATTTTATTTCCCAAATTAAAAGGGACACTAACTCCATTGTTTGTTTATGCTGAACTATGCCATGTATTCCGGTAGCATGACCCACACTGTTTTCCAAAAATACAATGATATCATAGGCTGTCAGGAGGCATGAATCATAAGTCAGAAAACAGTAGTATTCACTAATTAAATTAAGTAGAAATCTCCTAATTGTATAAGGATATATTAAGGATTTATATCACCATTAGATTAGTCAATGAAATATTAAAATTCATTAAGGGAACACACAAAAGGCTACAGTTATTGCAGTACAGATCTATCCTGTTATGGTGTCGGGACAGGTCCACCGCTGCAGTGTGTCCTCCAACCTCTAGATGGCGCTGCCAATATTTTGCAGCGCTGCCGATATGTGAGAGTTCTAAGCTTATAATGTTAGCCTAACACTTGAACTAACCCTCACCCTAACCGTTTACCTAAGCTTTGACTCTATGATATGGCACAGGAATATTGGCAGCGCCATCTAGTGGATGCTCAACGCCACTGCTGCTGCCTTGTGCTGCGCTACCATAAGAGGATAGGACCTGCAATACTTTAAATTAGTACTTTTGCACTTTTTATTAGCAAAACATAAACCAGATATTTTGAAAATTCCACTTTCTGACCTAGAATGTGAGCAAGAGATTTTCCATTCTTGTTTAATTTGTTATTAGTAACTTGCAGTTTAGTAAGTGATCAGTGCAGGGGTCACATATTCAGCACTTGCTACAACTGATATATCTTAAAGGGCCGCTGTAGTGGTTATTTAATAAGAGACTAGCAATAAAAAAAATATCAATTGAAGGAAACTGTTTAAATGTTGGTTTTAAAACTTACATTGGAATTTTAAATATTACAAGTTTAGGTAGCTATGCTAATCAATTTACCACTGCTAGATTTCTAGATGTGGGAAAAGATTTGTCCATGGGGATGTCCTGATATCAGTCTTTATCTTTTTCCTCCCTGTAGTAACCACTGCAGGCAAACAGACTAGTCTAGTTTAAACATTAGGAAAGCCTCCTGGACAGATCTGATTCCAGCCACTATACACCTAATATAGGATGCAAAGAAGCATCACGGTCCTTTCCTGTTATGAGTACACCGCCAGCACAGGCGTCAGCAATGGCGGTGAGCATCCGTTAGATGTCTCTGCCAAGATTTTACTGCTAATGTCATAACTTTTAGATTAGGGTAAGGGTTAGGGGGTAGGGTAAGAGTTAGGGTTAGGGTGTTAGGGTTAGAGTAATGGTTTAAGGGTGAAATTGTGTACGATCTCAGCAGCTCTTACAAACTGTGTACATCTAGCAGCTCCTTGCTGCAACTGCTGCTTCCACTGCTGTACTCATAACAGGAAAGATCCAGCATCTCTGCCGGAAGCTGAAACACTAACATACAATAAGAAATTAAAAAGCTACATTGCCTTTTTTCTGATTTTATTGCTAAACAGTTATTAAATAAAAAATAATTACAGGGACCCTTTAAAAGAACTCTTAACCTATGAATACTGCTCTGCAACATCATGTAGAGGAGTCAAAATTGGAAAAGGCGTTCAAACGTTATCATTTGATAATTTTCTCACTGTTCTATAATTGTTTTTAAATGATGCAGTGTCCGCAATGAAAGTGTTTATTTATATTGATTCAACTCCTGGACTTATTGGACTCAGGTCCTGAAGGAACCATAAATTGCAAGCTTATTCTAAATGCTTCACTACAGTCATTCATTTCAGCCTTTTAGTTTGTATATTAATATGTCTAGAGAAACAAATGGAAAAATATGTTTTTTTGTTTGTTGTTTTTTTGCAGCAAGCAGCTCACAAGCAGTTACAGAGAGCTTGTGATTTTTTTTGGTCCTTACAGATCCTGCAGATGCAGACTCTCGCATTTTGTAGAGAAGCAGTTATCTGAAATGATAACTATGGGCCTCATTCAATTGTGATTTGGCCAATTGAATAGGGCTCTATATAAGCACAGAGCATATTTTTAAGTTTTTAGTTAGTGAACCTCTATCCAAAACAAGGTCTTCACTAACTAAAAACTTCTGTAAAAAAAAATGCTCTGTGCTTAATATAGAGCCCTATTCAATTGGCCAAATCGCAATTAAAAGAGGCCATATGTTACCTAAAAGCTATGTTATCTAAAAGTTTTTTATTAAAAAAAGTGAAATAAGCATTAATTTTAAAGTAAAAAAAAAAAAAAAATACATGTTTGATAATTTAGAGCAGTATTTATACCAAGGATGAGTTTCTGCCTAGGCCCATGCCTAGGGCAGTACGTATTCAGGGGGAGCAGGTTACCTGATGATTCAGTGCAGTACATTAAATATATTTGTATATGCACAGAAATGTCTATATACAGTGATATATAATTTACACAGTGACATACAACATATATACATAAACACATACACTTATAATTTTAAGAGATAGAAAAGGGGGAAGGAGGAACTTCAATTGGGGAGTGGTGGGAACACAAATCTAAATGGCCTAGGGCAGCCTAAAACCTAAATACACATTCAATGTTAACATTTACAAGCTACTGATAAGAGACGAATAAGATGAGGACGAATCCTTTGGTCTGTCTAATGCTCAAAATAAAAAATTCTGGTATTACATATATTTTAATTAATACCATTTACAGTATTAAAACAATTTGACCCATTTATGTATCTCTTTAAGACAAATGATAAAAAGCAGGGGGCATGTGAGAGCTTACTACATGCAAATACTTCCTTTATCAGCTCAGAGAGGGTCTTCTGAGGTCTACTGAGGGGATTAGCAGAACATGCCAGTTGGATGTTATCATTACATCATGGGTGAATTTAGGTTTCATGCTGCTCTGGGCTATTCAGATGTGTGCCTATGTATTCATGTCTATGTATATATATATATATATATATATATATATATATATATATATATATATAGTGTGTCAGGTACACTTACAGATAGACATAATGGCATATAGACATTTCTGTGCATATACAAATATATTTAAATGTACTTTATTGCATCATCAGGCAGCCTTATGCCCCCTGATAATGTGCTGCCCTAGGCCTGGGCCTTGTGGGCCCAGGCAGGCACGCCGCTGTGCATTACATATAGCACTTCACTGCTGTGGTATCATTTAGAGAGCATATGTATGTAAAAAAATACTTTAATTTAGTTTTATCACTTTCAGTTACTATCTGCCTTGTTATCAATTCCACCTTGAGGCAGTCAGTCTTGCGACATTTTAACTCTTTTTTGTCTACAGTGCAGCCATTGTTCCCTGTACTCCCTCTTCCACTCTGTAGGAAAGGAGACAAGGGCAGTTATTTAGTCAGAAATAATGATGTCACCATATCGATAGAAAAAAGATCTAAATGTGTTAGTTTTGTTGTTTAGCCAATCTGTTCAAACTCACTGGTACATAAAGTGTTGATTCATAGTGTTTTTTTAATCCATATCACATATGAGCTCATAGAATATGTTCTTTACACACTGTACAAAACACATAAATTATTAAAAACTAACTAGTCTATATGTAGTAGTATAGTGATATATTGCAAAGCCTACACTGTAGAGAATTATGGATTACAGTATTGTATATTGTAGCGGGAGAGATCAGACCCTGTTTTATAAAGTGTGGGGTCTAGATAAGGCTGTATACTGTATAGTATATTTGAGGGAAGTCTGTCTCTACATGATATATATATATATATATATATATATATATATATATATATAAAATACATAAACAGCCAATACATGTTCCAGGAACACTATATCACTTTTTTTCAGACGTCTAGTTTACATTTATACGGGTCAAAACAATGAAAAACTAAACAACAAAATTTCCAACAACAAAACAAAAAGTATTTCTAAATTATTTGTCTAAACCTAGGCAACCAATCGCAAAAAGGCCTATGTCGGCAGATGGGAGATTGGTTGGTGGGGAACCAATGGACGCAAAGCCACCATAGTGGTTTGAACTTCCTGCTGGGTGACCAATCAGAAAAAGGCCGGAGGGAGCGGGAAATTCAATTAGGTCAAAACATGGCCTACCATGTCCATTGTTTTCAATGGGGCGGAAGGCGCCAGAGTATACAGCATTCAGGGTAGACCGTAATGGGACAATGGAGATGGGATTAGTGAGGTATCCTGGTGTCCATAGGATGTGGGGTGTGCAAAGTTTCTTGAGAGAGCTTTAGCCCTTTTCTGAACATTACCATCCTCCAGGACAGTTCTGTATTTTGAACTTCCTGCTCCCACTTCAAACAGCCAATCACAACAGTGCGGAGGCGCCATTATTCTAATTAGTTGCTGCAGTGGGAGCTCAACCAATCAGCCTGGGGCTGAGAACCAATCCTCAATGGGGAAACCATCAACAGACATTAATGGGGTTTAATGGTAATCTTAGTTCCGGCTAGATCCAATCCCCTGACTAGTCTTAGTGGGCTGTGACCCTGACAGACCTTTCAGTCACACGTTAATTAGCTATATTGGCAATAACCACCAAAAAGAAGGAGATGGCAGACTATACTGAATGGCTGAATTAGAAAGATTTAGTAACAAAATTTGCAGACTTCAATGAAAGAGACCTGTAAAAAAAAGTTGCTATAGTTCTTGTTATTATCTATAGTTTTAAATGATTATGCCTCTGTATTATTTTTTCCCTCTTCAATTATTCTTCAATTATTTTTTCCCTCTTCAATTCCCTCTTTTTTACACAATGTGGAGTTGACCTTTTTCCAGTGTGTCCAACAAAAGAATAATATAATCTAAAGCCCTTGATGATTTAGGAGTGACATATGTAGTCCATCAAGTGCGACAGGTTGTCCAGCACTGGGTTAAGCCTGAAAACAATGCATTATTAGGGTAATCTGTTATTTTAAAAGAGCATATGTTCACATGAAAAACAAATACCTGGAGTCCAATTACCTTATTTTTATGCTGTTCCCAGGCTCTACTTCCATTAATGTGATTATTTATTTACAATAGGTTATTTAGACAAATTACCCCTTTGTAAGAATGGAGGTTACATCAGTATTAACAACCTATCAGTGTATTGCAATTCAAAAAGTTGATCTTATCTGAGAAACATTCCGTCTTCAGGCTGGATATTTTCCCATTATTTTCAAACTGCGCCAAACCCTACAGCCGACTTCCCTGTTATACTGGCAGAGTGCGAGGAGCTGTGCTGCACTTCCTGCCACAGTCTGAAAAACATAGGAGGAGCTCCAACCTAAACATGGAGGAAAACAAGACATTTATATTATTGTCCTCAGAAAATATATTTTTTTTAAAGCTCAATAAATTAAAAAGCTGTATATACTTGTATTTACTATTTAAATTTGTTAATGGTTCTTTAATCCACAAAGCTGGCCCAGGGTGGCAGTTATTGGGCCTGCAAGGAGTGGCATATTTCTAGGTTGTTTTTTATGTCACTGTACAGTGATGTAAGGTAATAGGCGCATTAAGTCTTATTATGACTATGCTACCCTGTCATTTAAAGTCTGCTCCCTTAGGGCAGTGTTAGTGTTCACCGCGACACTGTTTCCATGAGCATCAACATAATAACAAACAGCATGGGATTTGTGATCTTTGTTACAGTAATCCCACTTGTTTTTCTTTTATATTATTTTACTGTTTTCCCTCTTTCGATAACTTTCTCTGCAATTTAGGGAAGTAAATGTTAGCCACCAAGATAGCCCAAAAGAAAAGCTGTATTGGATTAAAATAATGTTGTGTGATGAAAAAAGAAGAATTGGAGTCTAAAAGAATAATTATACATGGAAAATATGATAAAGCTAGTTTACAGGTGATATCTCGGCTGGTTCCTGAAAGCATCCATAATAACTAGGTGAAGGTTACATGTGTGAGAGGGATACTTGTGGGTGAAGCTGCAGCGATAGTACAAATGAAATTGCAATGACATTAAAAAATCACACCTCTGCCACCAATAATAGTTAAGATATACAGACCTCTTGGGCTAAACAGAAGTGCTGAAGTAAGTCTACATAGAAGTGTCTAAACAAAAACAAAGTCTTGAAAAATGAATATTTCCTCTAAAAAAGTTCATAGTTTCTATATTGTAAAAGGGACCCTATCACCCCAACAGGAAGTTGAATTAGCTTTAAACACATTAATAACAGGATATACACTGTACTAGCAGTTTTTATTTAAAATAAATAATTTCTGAAATATTTAGCACTGTTTTTGTGGCTCCTGTATGCTATAATTCATTTCAGTATGCTAATGTGCGGTCAGTATGCAAATGTTCTTCCCAGTATGTACGACTCAGAGTACATGATAAGGGTGGAAGAAGAGTCTAACTACCAGTTAACATTGGGGGTCTTTACTTTTGCCATTACAGAGACAGACAAGCAGACTGTTATTCTATACCCATGCTTATTTGCATATAAATGAAGCAGCAACAACATGACATTTCCCATGATTCCGATTGGGTTTGGTGGTTGGGTACAATCTGACCACAACCAAAGTTTATCCTTAGCGCTTGGTAGATCTTGTCTCATCGGAGATGGTCTATAATAGGTTTGAATCACACGAATCCTAGTTGTATCCTGCTTGGTGTGTACGGTGGTCGGATGTGCTGCTATTCCCAAAAGCACTGTTCACACCAGTGCCTTGTTGATATGTGAAGGAGGTGTGGAGAGGGAATGTTTGCAAAGCGCACAATGTTGAGTGTGTCTAACACGACGTACCCGGCCGGTGTCCTCAGTCTCTTGGTTTTAAGACATATGCCGTATATTGTGGTGTTATCTACGGTATAATGTACGTATAGTGTGTTGACGCCACGTGTTGCTTGTAACCACTGAGTCTGATGTTGTGTACTTTCCACGTGTGCATGATGGGGTGTCCCAAAGCACAAGTACTTCAGACCGTTTTCATATATAAAAGTATATTTATTGGTGAAATTCCGATTTAATTCAGGTAAGTAAAAGTCTGAATCGAGGAAGGAAATCTTTTGTCATAGAGGAAGCTACAGATTACAGCAGCGAAACGCGTCTGTCACTTTTACTTGGTTTTATTGTTCTTATCAATGGATTTTACTTACCTGAATTAAATCGGAATTTTACCAGTAAAGATAATTTTATTTATGAAAACGGTCTGAAGTACTTGTGCTTTGGGCACCCCTTCACGCACACGCAAACATCAGACTCAGTGGTAACACGCAACACAAGGCGTCATCACACTATATGTACATTATACCATGGATTAGCACCACCATATACGGCATATGTCTTAGAACCAAGAGACTGAGGACACCGGCTGGCTACGTCGTGTTACACACACTCAAGATTGTGCGCTTTGCAAACATTCCCTCTCCACACCTCCTTCACATTTCCAATGATTTATTCACTTTAGAAAAAAACGGATAACAGAACAAATAGACAGTTTTTCATGCTAATTAATAATAACCCAAAAAGAAACTTGATTTTGGGGTGACAGAATCTCTTTAATGTTGTTAGCTTGTTACATAAAACAACAAATTGTTAATGTGTTCACATAATGGAGATTTAAGTAGCTACCCAGGCACAGTCTACAGATGATACATGACTTTGGGCAAATACTGAGTATCTGCAGGGGTCTGAATTTATAACTAGGCAGCTGCCTAGGGTACTGCAGTCACAAGGGTGACTATATGGCTGGTCGTATAATGCAGGTTTGCAAACTAATCTCAGTAGTCTTATATTCTGTTTGCTGCAAACACGGCTCTGTAGTGCAACCAGTTAGAGGCTGCACAGTGGGATTTATAGCCAGAGTTATGATTATACTAGGAAATTGCCCGTCACAAATGACGGGAATAAAATTGTAAGGCTGGCAATGCTGTTTGCCACACAATGGGCCTCATTCAAATGTGATTTGGACAATTGAATAGGGCTCTAAATAAGCACATATTTTTTTTTTTACAAAAGTTTTTAGTTTAGTATACATCTATCCAAAAGCAAGGTATTCACTAACTAAAAATGTCTGTAAAGAAAAATGCTATGTGCTTATATAGAGCACTATATAAATGGCCAAATCACAATTGAATGAGGCCCAATGTGAGGCTTTTGCGCCTCGAAGCACCATTTGCTTGTCACATGCTGACTGCCGTTGGTTTTATTTTCTAAGTCCTGCGTGCCTGGCGTTGTTCGTGTTAGTGTTACTGTCTTTGCTGTTGTGTATTTTCTAAGTCCTGCGTGCCTGGCGTTGTTTGTGTAAGTGTTACTGTCTTTGGCGTTGTGTATTTTCTAAGTCCCGGGTGCCTGGCGTTGTTCATATAAGTGTTACTGTTTTTTGCCGTTGTGTATTTTCTAAGTCCTGCGTGCCTGGCGTTGTTACTCTCTTCGCCGCCGTGTTTTTTATAAGTCTTGCTTGCCTGGTGTCGTTTGTGTAAGTGTTACTGTCTTCAGCGACGTGTATATTCTAAGTCCCGCATGCCGGAGTTGTTCGTGTAAGTGTTACTGTCTTCGCCGTTGTGTAAGTTCTGCGTGCCTGGCATTGCTCAGCCTCGTTTTCATCCTGTTTCTGAATTTTTACGTTTTTTCGGCCGCCATATTTTTCCTCGCGTAGCTGATTTTAGAGCGTCGAAAAACGCAAAATATGGCTCCAATTAGTTTGCAACTTCACTCCCAGGCTTCCTGGCTGTCCCCCTATGCTGTGTGTGAGTGTGTTATTATTTTTTGGGGGGTGTTTTTTCTGTGTTTTCGAGTTTGAAGCAACTGTTTGCAGTGCAATAAGCTCCTTCGGCCCTCATTGCAGCCTACGTTCTGCATGCCTCAACTGCTCGCTTCGTGAGGTTCGCAGTGCAATGAGCGCCTTTGGCGCTCATTGCAGCCTCAGTCATACGTGCATCAACGGCTCAACTCTCGAGGCGAGCAGTTGCATCCGTCGATGTGCGAGGGACACAAAAGCGTTACCAACATTGCAAACATTCCCAACACTGACAACTATATATGTGATACTGGTGCACACATTTAAATAGTGATGTTACTGGGCAGACTGAAGTGAAAGGATATGGGTGGGACCTGAGCAAATTCAGAGGTGTAACCAGTCTTGCAATACAGATTGTAATTTACATGCCCCTAAAATATATAATTTGTGGTTTCAGATCTATTTTTGTATATACAGCTCAGTGTAATTGTTTGGTCCTGTAAATTAAGGGGTGTCATTTCTTGGAACTTGCACCTCTTGGAAAAAATACTTTGTCGCCCTCCTCCCCAAAGGGAAGACTAAATATAACATGGAAACTTTATAGTGACTGCTGTGAAAATATATACGGTAAGTAGTGCATATGCATTTAAATGGACTCTGTCACCCCAACAGGAAGTTGATGTAATTTTAAAGAGATTTAAACTAGCTATATATTGTACTAACAGTTTTTCTCTGCAGTACATAATTTCTGAAATATTTAGAGTTGGTTTTGTGGCTCCTGTATGCTACAGTGCGGTTCAGTATGCTAATGTGAGGCTCAGAGTACATGATAAGGGTGGGAGAGGGGTCTAACAGCCAGATAACGTTGCTTTTATTATTTCTGGCTACTACAGAGTCAGACAAGCAGACTGTAATACTAATTAGCACATCATAGCAGCTCAAAGAGTTGATTATTTGCAGCAAAAACAACATGAAAAAAATGGATAGCACAACATATATTCTCAACTTATATTCTCTTTAACAATATCCTAAAAAAATAACTTGGATTTGGGCTTTAAATATATGTTTCAATAGAAACTGCAAGGGAGTATTTTGTATGGATTAAAATAAATAATTTGCACTTACACCAAGGCAGTAACACTTACACCAAGCGAGTAACACAACCCAAGGCAGTAACAACTTAACCCAAGGCAGTAACACTAATCACGTGGCCCCTAAACTACACGGGGTGGGGAGGCTTGTGATGAGCTCCGAAGGTGCTCAATCGCGAGGCTTTCAAAGTACACAGGGGGTCATTACGAGCCACGTGATGAGCGTCGAAGGTGCTCATTGTGGGGCTTGCGATGAGCGCCGAAGGTAATCTTTGCAAACCTGGAGAGTTGAAGTACACCGAGGTAGAGGCTCGCAATGAGCGCCAAAGGTAATCTTTGCAAACCAGGAAAGTTGAAGTACACTGAGGTAGAACTTGCAATGAGTGCCTTTGGCGCTCATTGCGAGCCACACAATGAGCACCTTCGACACTCATCACGTGGCTCGTAATGACCCCCTGTGTACTTTGTAAGCCTCACGATTGAGCACCTTCGGAGCTCATCGCAAGCCTCCCCACCCCGTGTAGTTTAGGGGCCACGTGATTAGTGTTACTGCCTTGGGTTGTGTTACTCACATTGTGTGGCAAACAGCATTACCTGGTTAACAATTTTATTCCCGTCATTTTTGATGGGCAATTTCCTAGTATTATATGATCATTTGTGTCACATTCTTATTCTATTGAAAAATATAATAGTAGCTATGGATATCTTTTGGGACACAGAGTGATTTATAAGTACCTTCGTGCTCATTGCAAACCTCTTCCCCTGTGTACTTTATAGTCCTTGTGCGTGAGCACCTTCGGCACTCATCGTGAGCCTGTCCCCCCAGTGTAGTTTAGGGGTCTTGTGATGAGTGTTATTGCCTTGGGTTAAGTGTTACTGGCTTGTATTAAGTCTTACTGTTTAGGGCTCGTTTTTACGTCCTTCGGCCTTGTTTTCGTTGGGTAACGTTTTTTTGGTAGCCATTTTTTTCTCGCTTAGGCGATTTTCGATCTTAAAAAAAAACGCCAAATATGCCTCAAATTACCTTGCAACCTGATTCACAGCCTCCCTGGTTCGCCCCCTGTGCTGTGTGTAAATTAATTGGAGGCATATTTGTTTTTGGTTTTCTAGGTCCTGCAATTTTTCCAAGGTCCGCAATTTTTGCAAGTCCTGTGAGCCTTGCGATGAGTGCCTGTGGCGCTCATCTCCACCCCTGCAATGAGCGCCTTCGGCACTCATTGCAGCTAAGTCCCACGGGCCTCTCGCAGACAAGCTCTTCTGCACTGGATGGGGTAATACAGTAACTATCCCCCTTTCCTCCATATGGTTTGTTTCTCTTCCTCTTCAGCAGTGAATGTTATTACAGCTTATTATCTGCCTGTACCCTAACCTTAATCTGTAAATCTAACCCATAACCATAGTCCTAAAATCTAACCCCTAAAGCTTAACACCTATACCCTAAGCTTAAACCCTAACCCGTAACCCTAAATCATAACCCTAAAACCTAACCCCTAAAGCCCAAACCCTAACTTTAAACTCTAACCCATAACCCTAAAGCTTAACTCCTGAACACAAACCCTAAAGCCCAAACCCTAACCTTAAACTCTAACCCATAACCCTAAAACCTTACCCCTAAACCTAAAGCTTAACCCCTGAATCCAAACCCTAAACTCTAACCCCTAAACCTAAAGCTTAACCCGTAAACCAAAACCCTAACCGCTAAACCCAAGCCTTGAAGCTTAACCCTAAGACCTAACCTTAAACCCTAATCCCTAAACTCAAAGCCTAAAACTAACCCTAAAGTTAGGAAAAATCTTGGCTACGACACCTATTGGCCGATGGCCGCCACTACTGGTGGTCAGCTAACAGAAAAGGTCCCCTCTCTCTCCTCCAACAGTGAATGTGTTAATGTAAGCCATTCCCATCCCTTCTCTAGCAATGAAGGTGTTAATAAAAAACCCTTCTCATCTCTCCTCCAGCAGTGCATGTGTTTGTGTAACTCCTTCCCACCCATTCTCCAGCAGTGAGTGAGTTAATATTCCCCTTCCCATCTCTTATCCCCCCAGCAGTGTATGAGTTAGCCTCAAGCTCCGCCCCTCGGTGACGTCACGCTCCCAGCTTCCTGCCGTTGCAGGCTTTGGTTGTTTGTGGCCGGCGGGCAGTTTAGTGTTGGGGGCACGAGACACAAAGAGATGAGAGTAGAGCGCGCGCCAGGACCGGACCACTGATGACTGGGGGTGCATATACTGGAGCACACATGCCGGGATATCATGCTCTGGACTCAGTGCTGAGCTCCTCGTGTGTCTGCTGAGATCACCCCCCTGCTGTGTGGAACTGCCCCTGTATCCAGATGTGTATACCTTGTATAGATGCTGTATGTAGTACCAGGCTGGGCATGTGATTGTACCAATGAGACAGCACTCACACATTGTCATCCTGGGCACACAGTTTGTAGTTCCTGGATATAAAGTGCTGGACAGCCCATTGCACCTCTACATTGATACAATGGTATGAGCATGCTCATTGCACTGCACATCATGGACACATTACACTATTGTACTGGGCAAACTTCCCAATGGGTGCACATGGAGGCCATGGTCTGGAAAACTGCATAGTCCAAGAGGTTGTCGTGGCAAGTCTGAAGCACTGAGTGCAGGATGTCTGACCCCAGTTACTGGACCGGCCTGCATGGGTGCACTGGGCACCAGGCAAAGGGTGCCTTACTGCAGCGCTCCAAAAGGTAATATGGTATTGCATGGTCATTATGTTATTGTTGTTCAGTTGTGTCTGACTCTCCGCGACAGTATGGATGCAGCGTGCCAGGCACATGTATTGTTGTCCCTGGCCATGCCTAACCATACAGTTTTCTTGGCAAAGATGCTGGGGTGGATTGTCTGTTCCTTCTCCAGTGGATTTGTCTGACCTCTCTGCTATGACGTGCCCATCTTGGGTGATCCTACATGGAATAGATTAATGAGGTACACAAGCCCCTTACCCACGACAAGGTAGTGATCCAGAAGGGGATTGTCATTATATCCAACCCTCCTTGGCAGAATTAGTACTTGGAGGGTCCCTGTGCAAAAGAAAATTGGGGTCCCAATTACAACATCTCTATCCAATAAAATGCCAAACATTGATGCAAATGATCAGATCTCTTTCTATTAAATATCTGCTATTCTCACCTATTAAATGAAAGATTTATCATTGGCTACCAGTAGCTGAGAGCCTCTATTGTAGGCCCCAGTTCTTTGCACTTACTGCACCAGCAGTAGCTCTGCCACTGCCTCCCCACATTTGTGCTAGTGTTCCCTGGTGGTCCAGTGGTTAGGATTTGGTGCTTTCACTGCTGCAACCTGGGTTTATTTCCAGTCAGGGAACCAAGAGCTCACACCACCCAGAAGCCATGCAGGTTTGGGACTGGTCAGTACTTGGATGGGAGATCACCTAGCAATACCAGGAGCTGTATGCTGTGGTCCACCAGAGAAGGAACCCACAACCCGCTCCAGTATCTCTGCCATGAGAACAAAGTAGATCTGCATGACCATGGACATAATGATGTGCTGGTGTGTTACGGTCCATGTGGTCATGGAGTCATAAGTAACTGAATGACGCAACAATACACATTTGTGCAACAAGGTATTGGCACTGAATATCTATGGCTGCCGGGGGATGCAATAAATGACTTATTAATAATAAGATATACTGCCTTGAAGAGTTACATACCATAGTGGACATATTGTTTAACAATTATATGCAGTTATTTTGCAGTGGGAGCCAACATATTAGCTGTATGATGTTCTGCAAGTGGATGATAGCATTAACTGCACAGTGAAATCTGTAAACTTTAAAGGAACATGGATTACACCAGGAATATATTATACCTGTGTATCAATTTACTTTTATATACTTTATTATATTAAGAAGTGATTAAACGCTCTTTTTTTGTATGGTCTTCCGTCTGCATCTCATGAATACACGGAAGTTCAGTGTTTCAAATTATCCTGTCAGTGACCTCTCTCTTAAGCAGTATGTTGCAGAATGTTTGGTTACTGTGTGCAATACACTCTGTACTTAGAGGCACACTGTCTTCATGAGCTGCAGTGGGTAAAAACCAGTTAGGAACTATTTTGTTAGATCTCAGGGGAAAAAAACGAGCTTTTAAGCATTTTTTATAAAATAAAGTACAAAAAGGAAAGTGATACACAGATATATTGTAGTAGTGAAATCCATCCATGTGCATTTAAGTGCCATTGATTTAACTGGGACCATTCCAAAGTGAATAAAACAGCTCAAGCAAGCCAAATAAATAACTGTGTATAATACTTAATAAATTGAAGGTAGTCTTTATTTTACTTAAGATATTTTGCCAGTTATCAAGTCAACTTCTTCAAAAGAATATAATGTGTAAATGTAGCATTAGTCGCCCATTTAATGCACAGTATAAGAATATCCTCCATAATACTTGTAGTTAGTTGGTACACATTGGTGACATAGTGCAAAAACAAGAGGTCCTGCACTCAAACTAAAGGGTTTGCTGCTCACAGGAAATGAGTTATGGTGTTTGTTTATCCTAAAATGTGATAGTTTGCATCAAGTCTAAATAGAGATCAAAGAGTAGAAGACATACCTGGGTTTTATTCTGTGTTAAACAGAAAATTGACCACTGGTGCATGCTCATCCAATCTAGACCCCTTATCAAGTATTAGTGGCCCATGGTAGTGCTCATAATATAGTGCTTCATTTGTTTAGTCACTGATTAGCAATAAAATTAGTATTTAAAGAAGTATCAGTGCAGCTTTTTAAACTGACATTTGAAATTAGCACTGTAGCCTCCATCAGATCTACATCTCTCCACCTTCTATTAGGTGAAATAGGATCTGCCCATGAGGCTTTCCTAATCTCCAAATGCCACTGCTGGGGAGTAAGCAAAACAGATAAAGGTGCCATTGGGACTATCCCATTGGTCATATCCTCTCTTGCCCCTTGGCACTCTATAGGGGGTGGATAGCAACACATAGGCTCTAAACTTCCAATGTAACATTTAAGTTACATTGAGACATATGTATGTATGTATGTGTAAATATATATATATATATATATATATATATATATATATATATATATATATATATATATTAGCGAATTGCCCGTCAAAAAATGACGGCAATGAAATTGTAAGTGAGCTAAGGGTGTTTGGTGTGTATAATGTGGCTGATGTAGCGTTGTTTGTTTTCTATGTCGTGCAAGTTTTTCTGAATATCCGTAGGTGTTTGGTGGTGTTTTGCGTATTTGGGGACCTTTAGCCTCGTTTTTCGTTTTGTTCGTTGGCCATTTTTTTCTCTCGCTTAGGTGATTTTCGGGTCTCTAAACTCCAAAATTTGTGGTTAAATGGAGGTGTAACTTCACTTGCAGGGGTCCTCGGTGCCCCCCCTTGCTGTGAGTAACCTTTTTTTATGTGTTTGTATTTGTTGTGTTTGTAATGTTTTTGGGGTTGCGCTGGTTGCATCCTTGTTTTCTAATCTCGTAGGTGTTTTTCGGCAAATACGTAGGTGTCTGGTGGTGTTTTGCGTCTTTAGACTGCTGTAGCCTCGTTTTCGTTTTTTTCGGCTGCCATTTTTTCTCTCGCTCAGAGAATTTTTTAGTGTCTAAACTGCTTTAATTTGAGTTAAATCAAGGTGTAACTTCAGTTTTCGAGGTATTGGATGCTCCCTCTTCCTGTAAGTAAGCTTTTTATGTATTTGTTGTGTGTATTTGTTGGATTTTGGATGTGAGCGTGTTGCGGACGTTTTTTGCGAAGTCGTAATGGGTCGTAACGTGTCTCGTATTTTGTTTGCGAGGGTCGCAGTTGCTGGCCTATTCCTTCTTGCACAACTGCTCCATCTCCTTCAAGTTGGATGGTTTGTGCTTGTGAACAGCAATCTTTGAGTCTGACCACAGATTTTCTATTGGATTGAGGTCTGGGCTTTGACTAGGCCATTCCAAGACATTTCCATGTTTCCCCTTAAACCACTCAAGTGTTGCTTTAGCAGTGTGTTTGGGGTCATTGTCCTGCTGGAAGGTGAACCTCCGTCCTAGCCTCAAATCACGCAGAGTGGTACAGGTTTTGCTCAAGAATATCCCTGTATTTAGCACCTTCCATCTTTACCTCAACTCTGACCAGTTTCCCAGTCCCGGCTGCTGAAAAACATCCCCACATCATGATGCTGCCACCACCATGTTTCACTGTGGGGATGGTGTTCTTTGGGTAATGTGTTGAGTTTGCGCCAGACATAGCATTTTCTTTGATGGCAGAAAAGTTCAATTTTAGTCTCATCAGACCAGAGCACCTTCCTCCATACATTTTGTGAGTCTCCCACATGACTTTTCGCAAACTCAAAACATGCCATTTTGTTTTTTGCTAAAAGTAATGGCTTTCTTCTGGCCACTCTGCCATAAAGCCCAACTCTATGGAGCGTACGGCTTATTGTCGTCCTATGTACAGATACTCCAGTCTCTGCTGTGGAACTCTGCAGCTCCTCCAGGGTTACCTTAGGTCTCTGTGCTGCCTCTCTTATTAATGCCCTCCTTGTCCGGTCCGTGAGTTTTGGTGGGCAGCCGTCTCTTGGCAGGTTTGCTGTTGTGCCATGTTCTTTCCATTTGGTTATGATAGATTTGAGGGTGCTCCTGACTTGTACTTCTCAACAACATTGTCCCTTACTTGTTTGGAGAGTTCCTTGGTCTTCATCACAGTGTTTGGTTAGTGGTGCCTCTTGCTTAGGTGTTGCAGCCTCTGGGGCCTTTCAAAAAAGGTGTGTATATGTAATGACAGATCATGTGACACTTAGATTGCACACAGGTGGACATCATGTCACTAATTATGTCACTAATTGGTTGCACCAGAGCTTTTTATGGGCTTCATAACAAAGGGGTTGAATACATACGCACATGCCAATTTTCTGTTTTCTAATTCTAAAAAATAGTTTTATATATATATTTTTCTCATTTCACTTCACCAACTTAGACTATTGTGTTCTGACCCATCACATGAAATTCAGATTAACAAAACATTGAACATAAGGCTGTAATGTAACAAAATAGGTAAAAAGTCAAGGGGGTTTATATATAAAATGTATTATTATTTTTTCTTTATATATCGCTAATCAGTATGTAAATAAAAAAATAACCAAACAACAAAACCTGATTGTATGAGCACTACTGTGGTATTTAAAGCCATACTGCACACATTATATCCAACATATATGATTTGTCAGAGAAGAGCTCACTGTTGGGTAGAGGTGATATTGGACGTGTCCATAAAAATCTCTTTTCAAAGATAACAAAATAAATACCCCCTTTCCAAAACCCCATAAATCACTCATCTGCTTTAGAGGGTGCATTATTGTGCATGCATTAAGTGTTGGTGCTTCCATAATAGACCATTGGCGACTGATAAGTCAACAGATGGTTTGTACCATAGAGCAGATGTCTCCCCCTCCGCTGTGTATTGTTGGTTTGTACTTAGACATCTGGTGAGCACTACATAACTTGCTGTGACTCCCACACAGGATATCTCCCCCTGTACTGTGTTTATTTAACCCTATTGCATCTATTCTCCATGCTCGGTTACTCATCCTATTAAGCAGATATGTTAAAGAATGTAATGTTGGCTAAAGCCTGTCCCAGTTATTACAGCATTATTATACAGTGTCGCTGCCCCAAACAAAATGAATGACATCACCCGATGATGTCAGAATAATCTGCAGACTTGTACATTTTGATTTTATACATTTTACTTAAGATTGAATTGTGAACATAAAATATCAACAAGCCAATGTATAATTGTTTTGCATATAGTTGTGTTTATGGTACTGAAGATATACCCATGCACAATTCACATAAGTAGTATAATCTAGCAATACTTGGTGGTAGTAGCATTTTTTTTAGATAAATAAGTGAACCATAATTTTAGAGTATGCATTAAAGAGGGGTCCATGGATACACCACCCCCATCTAAATACTTATCAGCTGAGGTCATTTTGCTAAATACTGTTGCCAAGTTTCATCTCTCCTTATTTGTGTGTGTGCCACTGCTAGCTCACAGCTTTACCCTCTCAAAGCGGGCAAAATAAAAAAAAATGTATATGTATTTTTGTGTGTAATACAGAAGGCATATGCTTAAAGGAAGCCATGTTTTTAAAATGGTAATGTATTACAAGACCGAAGCTTTAGTGGCCACATTTGCATGTTCCTGCCCAGGTTCCCAGAATGCAGTGTAATAACTGTATTTCTTGGAATTCTGAGCTGGAAACAAGTTTTTTTAGCTTGATTTAGACGTTAAAATGTACTATTAATTAAAAAGATTTTTACTTACTGTAATATATAAATAATATTATTCAGCAAAAAAGAGTCCTCTGGATATGTATAATCCTGCTTTTGTCTAGTACATAGTGTACGTCCAGTTTGACTCCTGCCTTTGTATGAACAAATAATCTCTAGGTGTCACCTTTTTTTAATAATCTTGAAATAATACAAAGGCAGATGAGACATATTTGTGCCAAGCAATCTGTTCATAACGAGCTTTTAACTATGGAACAATTGCATGTAGTGGTCTCTGTCACACTTGACCACCCCCCCAACTGAGCTTGTTTATCTTATGATACCCTTCATTGCTAATCATAATTAATTGCTTTTGTTGAAGACATTTACCTCAGAGAGTGAATCTGTCAGTTTATCGATTTTTGTTAAAGGACCACTGCAATTCAAGAAAAAAACAAACACTTGTTTCTGAAGTACGGACCAAGATAACAATATTAGCAGCTGTGTAAGTCATGGACGTAAAACATTTGTTGAGAAATTACTTAATTCATAAAGGAATTCATTTTGTGATTGTTACACAAATGATGATGTGGCGGGGGTGTTTGTAGGTATCCGTGGACGAAGGAACCGGTAGAAGTCCAAAACCTTTGTTTGATAGCTACATAAGCTTGAAATTGACACCACACCCATCCCTCTCACTGCAAAAGTGACCTTTTGCATCATTCAGTGCAACCATATCTCTCCCGAAATGTCAGAAAAGGATGTTTACAACAGCTGTCAATTTATCATGGATCCCTCCTTATTTTTTCCTGATTAATGATGCATTTATTTGTTTTTAGTTATGTGGTGGTCCTTTTAAGATGCTTCCACTTTGAATATATTTTGGAAGCACGCCTACACCTTTTTTTTTTAAATCTTTTTTTTTTCGGGGGGGGGGGGGGGTTATTAGGACATACAACTTTTCATACAGTATATGTGGACTTTACACAATGTGTTATGGTGGCTTTGTGTGTCACTTCTCCCACATTAGTTCACATATCGGTTATTTAACCCCTTGAGTGTAGAGGCAGTGTGGTGCATCCTTTTCTGAACACTCTCAGACCGCTTCATACTTGGAACTAGTGATTATTTTTGGGGGAGCAGAGGTGCCCAGCAATGTCATCCTCAACAAAGAAGGTCTAAAAGAACCACGTGCCCTCTGGTAAAGATACAGACCACTAGTAATTATTTGAGCCCTTTTAATTGAAACCCTAATTTGGAGTAAGGGAGGTTTATTTTCATATGGGAGATATGCCCATATCCTCTGATATATTACCTTGTACTACGAGATATTACTGGGAAGAGAAGAATTAAACATTGAGGATGCTCATGCCAAGCATCTACTATGTGATCACCACTTGTTGGATGACATCAGAGTGGCCAGGTTAGTCTTGCAGGTGTCATGCCACCTACCCTACCCAAAATGCTGATGCTCAGAGTATATGCACCTCTGTAGATCTAATAAGCAGGCAAGTATGACTCCTACATCTATATTATTATTATTATTATTATTATTATTATTCATTGGTTGATGAAGGCAATCCCCCAGATGAAATATTTGAGAGCATCATTTATCAAATACCCTCTGTCTGATCCAACAGATACAACAATAATTTAATTGTCCCTCTAAAGGACCAGCTATGCAAGTGTCATGACGGATTCCATGTTGTACTGCTAGTCTGTATGTAGCCTGAGGGGGAGGATTAATACTACAGATAGTATAGGACCTTCTCCAGGCTAGGATAGATAATGAGGTAAACCAGTAAGAGTATTCTGCTTATAGTTTATCGAAGTGGTTTCTTTGCTGATATAAATATTGTGTTTCCCCACAGACCCCACTGGTTGCATGTCAGGCACTCGGGGTCAGGAGGAAGGTCACATGACAGGAAATAGGCCTCTTTCGTGCATCATATGTAATTGGTGATTCCCTGCTTCCATGTAATGACAAATCTTGCTTGAAGTCCTATTTTTTAAAATATATTCTTTTGCAAAATTCATTCATCATAGTCCGACGGTCTCAATGAAAATGTAGTCGTGGTCTGGGATCCAGATTTCCTTTACTAAAAAATGTGTTTGTGTATCTATATAAAAAAAGAACAACTTGTAATTATTTGCTTATGTAAACATTGGAAACTTTAGCTGAGATGAATGTAATAATGGGAGGTCCTGAAGAGATCCTAACCCCTAGACCACCAGGGATCCTGCCTTTTGACTACCCCTTTTTTATGCAGTTATCCTGCAGTGGATGCTACCATTTTGGATTCTGCTGATCTTCTTCCCAAAGGGAATGCGGAGACTTCTATCTGGACAATGGCAATATGGAAGTGTATGCTCATTAATCCACAAAGCCACAGAATAAAATTGCGTCTTGCAGTACAGAATAATTGCACATCAAAGTGAAAAATGTAAAGGTTGTGTTTTGCTCTGTAAAACATTTTATACAAAAGACCATATGAAAACATGTCCTATAATCACAACTACTGCATGTGTTGGCTTTTGTGCAAAGAATAAAGGCAGTGATATTATATTATTGGTTACCACAGCACCCTTTGAGGCTCCACTGTATACTTTCTGCCACTTCAAGATTTCTACCCAGTCTTTTTATCTTTATTACATATTATAGTTGTCTAACTACGAGACGTCGTCACGCTGCGTTGCGCAGTGCGTACGACTTTGCGATGAGCGCGTTAAACCGCTCTGTTGCGTAGTGCGTATGACTTAGCGATGAGCGCCGCAGGCGCTCGTCGCCCGTTACTTCGTAGCACTTTGGCAATGAGCGCCGCAGGCGCTCATTGCAGCCGAGCCTCGCGTAGCGAGTCGAGCCGTTACTTCGTAGCACTTACAAAAAAAATACGAGCTGAAAATAATTACGACATATTACATATTATAATTGTCTAACTACGAGACGTCGTCACGCTGCGTTGCGCAGTGCGTACGACTTAGCGATGAGCGCCGCAGGCAATCATCGCCCGGCGAGCCTCGCACAGCGAGGCGAGCCGTTAAACCGTAGTACTTTGGCAATGAGCGACACAAAAAAAATGACGGACGAATAAAACGAAAACCAGGCTACAGCACTATAACCACGGAAAACACGTACCGATAATCCGCGAAGACGCATACAACACATTATCCGCCATTTTAGGATAATGCGGAAGTACACAGCTACGTTAACGGTTTCGGCTCGCTCACGCACACTATTACACTGCACACATTCAGCACGCTTACACAGCAGCTCCACACCACTAATGCTGCTGCAACATCAACACAGATTGCCAGCTCTTCAACACAATGCATAAAAATAAATTAATTTATTAATTTGAATTCTATATTTCAGTAGTACACAGAAAACACCATTAGCTACCTTACAATTCCATATGTATATTAATAACTAAACAACTTTATAAACATACACATCTGATTGCCGTCATTTTTTGACAGGCAATACGCTAGTTTCATATATCCAGTAGAATATTGTGCTGGTTGATGATGCCTTTTGATAGGTGTTGTAAGAGTGCTTAGTGAAAACAGACAGTCTTTATTATAAGCTTACTACAGTACAGATGGCTGCTTTCCTATATGTGTGTGTGTGTGTGTGTACATCTGCATCATGTAAAGTGTGTGTGTATAATATACACAGGTAGAAAACATTGGTTTAGGAGTCTAGGAACAAATATATATATATATTCACATTTGAACATCTAAAACAAGTTAAAAATATGTGTTTCCTGCCCAGAATTCCAAGAAATACAGTTATTACACTGCACTCTGTATGTGTGTTTCTGGATTTCACTAGGAGTATATTATACCTATGCACTTCTTAATAAGTGCTTAAATTTTTTTGGCCTAAACGCTGGTTCCTAAATCATTTTTCCCCTTTGCAACTCATGAAGACAGTGTACTTCTAAGTACAGGGGTGACACTGACTCGAAGTAATCAATCAGTGGAAACATTCTGCAACATGCTCCTCAAGGTGAGGTCACTGAATTTGAAACCATGAACTTCACAGTGTGTGTATTCATGAGCTACAGAGGGCAGACCCAAATAGGTACACATTGTATGCTTTTAGACAGAAAAAAAAACAGTTTTGAAGCAGTTCTCAATAAAATAAAGTACACAGAAGTAAAGAGATACATAGTTCTATGATATTCCTAGTGATATCTAGAAATCCTCCATGCCTCTTTTAACCCTTGGACTACTGTTTTGGATTTGAACACTTGAGTTACTACACTGAAAGCAAATTGAAATAGGGCCCGACCAATATGTTTCTTTACTCCTAAATATATTTATATTTTTAAACGTGACTTGGCAAATCCTGGACCAGGAAGCTACGGCTTCTAAAATGTAGCTTTAATAAATTTATTTCACAAAGCGAGGGGCCGCATTTTCAGAGGTGGAGGCTCTATGGCGCCTCACAAGCGGTTACAAACGACCACAAAAGCAGGAAACACGCAATGACTAACTACGGATTTACACAAAAAAAACTACGACCCGCGGGACTTAAAAATACAACCTTAACGGACAACCGGCGCACAGCGGCAAACATTACAACACAAAAATAAAAACCTTACCCACAGCAAGGGAGGACACCCAGGACCTCTGCAACACAGCTTAAACCTCGATTTCAGTCAAATTTACAAAGTTTCGCCATTCCCTGTGTTTTGTCAATCCTGGTTTAAATGTAAAATAGGGCATTTGGGCCTTACAAGTTTGTTCTTAGTGCTTAAATCCTGGGACCCACAGCTTCTAAAGATTTACTTCTGGCTCCTAACGTTTTCATTACATTTATGTCTATATGGAATCCAAAACCTGGCTCTCTGAAATGTTTGACTCCCTGAAGTTTTAGAGATGTTTGTCATCCCCTAGTTTAGATGGTTTTGTATAGCAGAGGTGGTAGACTACATGGACTATATGACTTCTATACTGATATAAAAACAATAGTTTTTGAATAGGTAGATTTGTATAGAAAAAATGTCTGTATGTGTAACACAAGGAACTCGCAAATAAGTTAAGGGGTCAGCGTTTACATTCTCACTTTTTTTGCACTTGCTGCTGGCTCGACAGGGTGTGTCCTTGTAAACTAATGAGCTTTACATTTGTACTCATGAGAGCCCTGGCAGTTGTGTGTGCCACCTTCCTCTTTTTTAATCGATACTTCCTGATTATACAAATCCTTCTTCCACCTGAGTTCCTTTATATTTATGTTGAATGTGCCTTGTTTTTAATTTTTTGATCACAGTGGTCCTTTACTTATGTACACGGCTTAAATATCTGTTGGAATTGCTGCTTTAACAGGAAAATATGAAAGACCAGTCTTTGGTGTGTTTTTTGCATTGGTGTCACTTTAATGTTTATCAATTTTCTTTTTTTGACCTCTCCTAAGCCATTAGAATTTCAAGCTCCGGATATCCAAATGCATAATAATAATAATAATAATTAGCTGAGCGTTTGTGTATGTATTTGTGTAATTAAACACAGTCTTTGTTCGCTGTGTTTGAAGTATGTAGGTCAGTGTCTGTGCGTGTGTGTGCACCAGAGCAAAATAATTCCACTTGCATCATTTTGCAATGTAGGAAACTTGGGTTTAGAATCAAGTTGAGCACCACAGCATTGGTGGGTCAGAAACATAGCAACATGATGGCAAATATGAACCAAAAAGACCCCATCTGGTCTACCTGAAAGTGTTTGATTAAGCTTTAGGGTAGCCTTATTAATATCCCAGGCATGCTTACATTCTTTAAAGGGGAAGTTTTCATGATTTCACTATGAATAAAAAAACTATATATATATATATATATATATATATATATATATATATATATATATATATATATATATATATATATATATATATATATATATATATATATATATATATGTTACTTAATAAATTAATATATTTTACCTATTTATAATTCATATATCCAGAAATCAATAGCCTGAAGAGCTAACAATCTGTTTTTATTTTTCTGCGACCAAAAGGACTTAAATTTGCGTTCCTCCCCCCTCACTTCTCAGCGTCCTGGCTGTTCCCCCATGCTGTGTGTTACGATTTTTTGTTTGGGCAGTTCGGCTGTTAATTTCGTATTATACGATATACATATTTTTTTTGTCCCTTTTTGTAGTGTTTCATTGCCTTCACTGCTCGCCTTTCTTTGCGAGGCTCGCAGACAATGAGCGCCTTTGCTGCTCGTCTCCCTTGTGCTGCAAGTTTTAGTGCCTTAACGGCTCGCCTAAGTCGTACGCACCACGCAAAGAATGACAACGTCTCTTAGTTTGACAACTATTATATGCGATTGCTACCAGTGGAAAACCTCTGTAGGTCCAAAGGGTTGCTCTCTCCTATTAGAAATCAATGGTGTAAATTGGAAGATAAAATTGGCACCAAGTTAAAACTTGCATATGAAACAAAAAATGCTAAACATAGTTATATTGTAAAACTTGTTTAAATTAATTAAAATGTAAAAAAAAAACAAAACACCAACAATGATCTTATGCTCTTGACAATACTCCTCCACTTTGTCTTAATGTACTGACCATTATCTTATGACTCCTCAACACAATAAAGACTGAAAACCAGTGATTGGTGTCATGGAGCTAAAATATCTGTGTGTTAAACAGGCAAATGTCTGGAGAGAGTCCATTAAGATATAATGACTGAATCAGAAAGCCATGTCTCTGAGCAAGTAGACTCTTTCGCATTTTCTACATAAGCTCAAAGACAGGGTCCTCTACTCTCTTGTTATGTGGTGCATTTAATCTAAGTATAGCTCTTCGGAATATGTTGGTGCAATACAAATAAATGTAATCATAACCTTTAATGATGCTCTACTACCTAAAACTGTTGTAACATAAAACATGTTTCTGCCCTCATTTTTGAGTGAAAATGTGTATATGTATATATACAGTAGTGCTTATTTTAGAAGAAAAAAAACTTTATTTAGGTGTTTTCTCCACCTAAAGAGACAGTTGAGTATCCCAAAAGTGACATCTCACAATGTATTTCCCCGTCTTCTGCATTATTCTGATCAGTATTCATGTGTTACATGAAAGTCCTCACCTCTTTCTTAATCTCAGAGTAATTATTTAGTGAATACAGCCCTGCTTTTTGTTACGTCAGACGTGTGGTTTCTGGGTATGCTGCGTTTTTGCCTCTTTACTATAAGATCTTCTCTGTTAGTGACATTTTAGTTCTGCTCGGGGAACCAGTGTCCCAAAATATTATGATTTACAGGAAGTAAGAGGCTGTGACAGTACCTGCTTTCAAAGCAAAATCTGACCATCCCAACCCATGGTGCTATAAGATGGGGGGTGATTGAAATCTGGAGATGCTATTGCCAGACTGTCTTTATAGAGACATTAACTACAGTGTGTAATGACTTTACTGAAGAATACTTGTGGCCTCATTCAATTGCGATTTTGCCAATTGAATAGGGCTCTATATAAGCACATAGCATATTTTTTTTACAGAAGTTTTTAGTTAGTGAACTTCTTTCCAAAAGCAAGGTCTTCACTAACTAATAGCATACTTTTTTAAAGAAGTTATGTGCTTATTTAGAGCGCTATTAAATTGGCCAAATTGCAATTGAATGAGGCCCTTGGTGTGTATGAGGATAAGACTTTAACAATTAAAGGATCATTGTAGTATAACAAAAATGTACAAAACCAACAACATCTGTGTGTACATTTTTTTGAAAAATCTCCATTTTTGCTGACTTTGTTTATAAGTACAGGAATTTGTGTGGGTTACATCACATCCTGAAGACTGAATAATGGGGGGGGGGGGGGGGTGTTTGTGGTTATGAGTGATCGGAGGGGGGGATGGGGAGAAGTCCACAGTGCGCGTTTGAAATTGACACCACACCCCAGCACTGAAAGCAAGCACAGCTCTCCAGAAAAGTGTGTCCCACACACACATTGTATCATGGATTCCTCTGGAGTCCTGCAGAGGTGTCAATATTTTAATTTTTTTTTTAAACTAGCTGTATGACTTATATATATATATAAATATATATATATATATATATATATATATATATATATATATATATATATATATAATTATCTTTTTTGTTCCTGATTAATGATGCTCTTAGTCACACTTGAAGTTTCCAAACATTATATATATATATATATATATATATATTTTTTTTTTTTTCACATTCTGTGGTGGTCTATTTAAATGTTTTTTTGTGACTACTATTAAAGCATAAACTTCAATCCAGTGCTTGACTTTATTTTTTATTTTTTCCTAAAATTTAGGAACCATCACATATATAGTTGTGAGCGTACGAGTTGTTGCTAACGCTGCGGGCTCGCGTAGCGAGCCAAGGCCCTCGCGAAGCGAGGGCACTGCCCGAGGGTCTCAGTTGCTGGCATGGAGGGCCGAAGGCGCTCCATGCCAGCACCTGAGGACCTCGCAAATTTCACCTCGCAACCCAAACAGCACGACACACACATTACGACACTCGCAAACAACATACGACACACGTTACCACACATTAGGGCCTCGCAACACTCGGACGCAACTCGCGAACATTACAAAATGTAAAACACAATACATACACACAGCACATACATAAAAACCTTACCTACACCAAGAGGGAGCACCCAGGACCTCAAAAATGCAACTTAGACCTCGATTTTACTCGAAATAAAAGAGTTTAGAGACTAAAAAAAAATCTAAGCGAGAGAAAAAGGGGCCGCCGAACAAAACGAAAACGAGGCTACAGCACTCTAAACACGCAAAACACCACAAGAAACTCGCAAAACACCACAACAATCTCGCAAAACGCAACAAACCACCTACGGATATTCATACCACACAGTGCACACATTCAGCATGCTTACACAGCAGCTCCACACCAC
The DNA here is from genome assembly GCA_027410445.1 of Discoglossus pictus. Lineage (NCBI taxonomy): Eukaryota > Metazoa > Chordata > Amphibia > Anura > Alytidae > Discoglossus > Discoglossus pictus. The sequence goes on from CM050163.1 coordinate 279,439,094, forward strand.
TAATGCTGCAGCAACATCAACACAGATTGCCAGCTCTTCATCACAATGCTTCACAATAGGTACAGTATATTCATTTAGTAATGTATTACATATTTCATTATTATACACCAAACAGCTTTAGCTACCTTACAATTTCATTGCCGTCATTTTTTGACGGGCAATTCGCTAGTTTAATATAGTTAGCAGTCAGCCAAATTAGTTATTTATAGGCTATTGGTTATTTATAGAAATGTATGTATAATAACTAAAGGGATAGGAACCAGCAGTAAAATGTTGGGAGCCATGATTTGTCAAGCCGTGATTAAACCTGTGTTTCCAAAGTGGTTTTTAGGACCATTTCACAATAAAAAAATATGTGATTGAAAAGAGAGCGCATAAATAATAAAGGATAAAGTCGCAAAGCTAGTTTTTTTATTAAAATAAAAAAATGCTTCTTTCGGATCCTGGAGGTATCCATGAAGTTCTGTGTGTGAGTGGAATTTACATTTCTGTAGAGCTGTGGTTGCATTGCATAATGCAAGGTGTCTATTTCTGATCCTGTGAAGAGGGAGGGGTGTTGTGTGTGTGTTTTTTTTTTTTTTTTTTTTTTTTTTTAATGTTATCCCAACAAACAATGGCTCAAGACATTTTTGTACAGTAAACGTACATTGACAATCGCCATGTTAAACGGTCAGTCCGTTTTTGTTATAATAAAAAAAATATATATATATATACCATATTTGGAACCTCGGCTATGTCATTTTGTTTAATCTATATCCTGTGTATGTATATAGAGCTAAATTAACGTCAAGGGAAGTTACAAAAATGTGTAATTTATTTCCTTAAATAATGTATCCATGGCTCAGTTCCTCTGTTGAAAGATCAAAACAAGGCTTCATTTGTGACTTCCTTTTTTTTGTCTGCTAATAATACTGTCAGAAGACCCTGGATTTGTGTATATTTCTATGAGTTCATATACACTGGTTGTCTCCACATAATATATACATCATGTATCTTTTTGTATATTTCAATTCACTGTATTTGAGAAGCAGAGTCAAACGCGAGCCTGGTTCCCTTGAAGTAAAATGTGGTATTTGTGTTTTTTGTAATGACTTTTAATTAGATGTACATATTTATTTCTTGGCATGCACATAAATACATGTTGGAGGGCAAATATTTGTATCTGTTGAATGCTAAAAGGATAGGAATAACTTAAAGGGACATGGAAGGTTTCTGGATTTCACTAGGAATATAATATACCTATGAATCTATTTACTTTTATGTACTTTATTTTATTAAGACCTCTGTTTTTCTGCCTACAATGCCTTAAAGGGGAGGTATGATAGCCCTGTCTTCACAGCTAATTATCTTAATATTTTGTGGCATTCGCGTACTTGTGCATCTCTGTTAGAGCACACAGTTACATTTTATATTTTTCTGTCCCCAGCTGTAGGAGCAACAACAGGAAGAGTCTTGTGGTCGGGTCACCATCACCGACACTGTCTCGCCCCCTCTCACCACTCTCTGTACCTACAGGTAAGCGCTCAACCTTTCTATTTCACAGGAAAACAGACTATTCTGCTTGTAGAGTAGATGTGTGTGTACACACATTGGCAAACACTATTTAAAGGAACTGTTTAGCCTTGTTTTTTCATTGTTTGGTATATTAATTAGATTAAATAATCTTCTCCTCCTCAATTTAACTGCTATCTTGCACAGCTGTGACCTTAAGCCATGCCACAGCTGAGGGGCCTCACACTACTACTGTCATGCTGTTCACAAATACATGTGTTTCTGCATGCTGGAGCTTCACACTGGTGGTGCAGCATATTTGAGAGAAGAAAAGGAAGAATATGGGGTAACCAGACCTAGAGAGCGAACCTACTTAAGTGTTGTATGTTCTCAGATTGAGCACCTCTGATTTTTGTTTTCTTTTTATTTACCTTTTAACATTGCTTTTTTTTTCTTCCCATTTTATGGGATAAAGTCTAGCAGATTTCCTTGTTACTATTTCATTATTACACAACTTTTTTGGATTATTTTAGACTGCTAACTTTGATAATCCCTATCCCTGTGTTTCTCAGCCTCAGGGGTTTGCAAAGCCTAATCTCAAATATATCCAAATGTTTTGTCCTGAACACATACAATGCAATTGTATGTAATTGTTGAGATATTATACATTGATATATCTTGTATTCTTTCTTTACAGCAGGAAGCAGTCCTTTGGATAGCCCAAGGAATTTCTCTACTAGTGCTTCAGTTAACTTTCCATTCGCCCGTAGGTAGGTTTTATCATTCATAAGGTACCCTACAGTTCTACTCATGAAGGGACACTGTAGCTAGGGGAGCCGCAAGAAGGGAATTATGAGACCATGTAAGGCCATGCAAGACGCCCTTATATGTCTGAGGAATCATGTCTCGTTTTGTATCTCGTTAAAAGATCTCTAGACATACCGTATTTCTAGACTTTATTGATCAATTACCTGGTACCATTTAATTAGCTTGTAGAATATATGGTAGACTATGGCATCTTGTGCTGATTGGATCATGTCTGCTCTGTACATCTATTAACGCTGCCTCACTGGTGTATCACAAATTGGTGTCATTATTTGCGTGTCTCTCTCTTGCGTCTCACTAATGTTTTGTGTCTCACCTGTCTTAACATCTCGCTTTGCCTTCTCTCCTATTTGCTGCCAAAACCTTTGCTGTTTACAGTCATGGTCCCCGAGCAGACAGGTAAAGCCAGAGTTCAGTTTCTGTATCCTGCTGATCCTTTATTATTAATGTTTCCCAAAATATTTCAAATGTGGAAGTTTTATTTTTATGGCACAGATAATTTAGTTCTGAGTTATTAAAACGTGTCCTGCACCCGCAGAATGGATGCAAGAACATTGAAACTCAGTCATTCTCCAGGACCCACTGAGACATTAGAGAACTTTTTAATGGGGAACTTCTGGTCACACAAATGAATCGCAGAGTTGCCTAGAACACACATAGATAATCGCCGGTCTTGTATGACTTGTTTTACTGAGGGCTAAATGAACAATTAGCCAATGCTATTCCATCAATTATTTTATTTTGGAATTGGATTGTTAAAAAATTTACTTTATAAAATTATGTAATGTTGTAATTTTATTACTATTTGTTTACATTTCTTTTTGTTTGCTATGTTGTTTTACCTCATCCACCCCTCATTGTGGTATCATGCTGTAAATCTTCATATTGCATCATATAATGCACACAGCTCAGATTCCTATTGGTCCACACAGACTCTTGCACAAGAACCTGCATCACATGACCACACAGAGCAATAGAAAGCCGCTGAGTATTGCTGTGTGAATTAGAAGATGTAATGTGGAGATTACAGTTTTACTGCCTGATGACTTCACACAGTGACATGCTGTGAGGGACTGGAGGAGATGGCAGCCACTTCAAGTTATGCATTGGAAAAAAAAAAAAAAAATTGCAATACTTCATAGCTTTATATAATAGGGCTTTTATCATCCTAGATGCAGCGTATACAATTTAAGGGACATGTTTGATTTACCATTACATTGTTCATTTAAGATATATTCTTTATCATGCTAAATGATTCATAGGCAAGAATTATCTTGTAGTCTACATACAGCCCTGGGAAAACACTGACTAGCCCTAATTACTTTTGGAAATTATCCCAAAAATGTTGCATCTAAATTTAGAAACCTGAGATATTTGTGATTTAAATTCATGATATTCAGAATGATAATGTAGAGCACAAACAGGCTTGACATAATCAAATTACTAGATAAGATATTTTAAGTAGGTGGGGAGTGGTTATGATACATGTTAAAGTGACACAAATGTAATCTTACACATAACTGTCTCTGAAGATAATATATAGGGTTGCCCTGTATGCAAATGGTGGTCAATAAGTAATTCTGGCCTGGGGCTTTGAAACTGGTAAGACAACATAAAGCTAGGTGAGCCACATGGTCATGATCTGCATGATTTTATATTGTTCATCTGCCATTAAGCCAACAGTTCAATTAGCTTAATACATCTGGACTTTGCTCAAAATGTGCTTAATTTACTTTCAGAGCTGATGGCCGGAGATGGTCACTGGCATCACTTCCCTCCTCTGGATATGGAACCAACACTCCAAGCTCCACTCTTTCGGTAATACACCTTCTCTATCAAATGATGCACTCCCACAGTGTTGTCCAGAGTATACGTTATGTGGCTAAATGTATATTGTTTAAAGGGACAGAGTGGTCAGTTTGTTTCTAAATGACCTTTTGTTTAACTAAATATGATGTGGATAGGAATAAAAAACTATACACAACCTTCCAATTTTGCAGCTTTTTATGAATTTCTTTGCTGCAGACATACATTTTTGTCTCTCTTGCCTATTGCTCTCTGCTACTTCCTGAGGTGGGTATGTCCTTGTAAGGTAGTGCATTTCCTGTGCAGATGTCAACTTCCTGTACAGTCAGTCCTCCCTCCTCAGGAAGTGATCTGCTAAAATCAATATGGCAGATTCCACTGCAGCATACATGCATATAAAAGGTAATACATTAGAGGCGGTTATTTTTTTTACAATGAAAAAAAAAATAGAAGAAAATGTTGCATATCTTCAAGTGTAATTCTTAAAAACAGCACATTTTTAAAATATGACCACAATGGTCCTTTTTAAAGGGAGCAATTGTATGTAAACATTAGCTTTGTTGCTGTATATTTAGTGACCTCCTTCAAACTTGGTGTATATAAATTCAGAAATCATTGTTGGAATCTGAGTTGGTATGTAGAGGGATGCAGAGTCTTTCATATTGTCCCTATGAATTGATTCAGTGGCCTTTCGCAAGGCCCGATTCTCTATGGATCCAGAGTCCTTTATAAGGCTACTCCGATTGCCTTGAGACTAACTCCAAAGTGCTATGTGTGTGTGGATCCAGAGGCCTTCTCCAAGGCGATGTGCGTGTGTGGATCCAGAGGCCTTCTCCAAGGCGATGTGCGTGTGTGGATCCAGAGGCCTTCTCCAAGGCGATGTGCGTGTGTGGATCCAGAGGCCTTCTCCAAGGCGATGTGCGTGTGTGGATCCAGAGGCCTTCTCCAAGGCGATGTGCGTGTGTGTGTGGATCCAGAGGCCTTCTCCAAGGCGATGTGCGTGTGTGTGTGGATCCAGAGGCCTTCTCCAAGGCGATGTGCGTGTGTGTGTGGATCCAGAGGCCTTCTCCAAGGCGCTGTGCGTGTGTGTGTGTGGATCCAGAGGCCTTCTCCAAGGCGCTGTGCGTGTGTGTGTGGATCCAGAGGCCTTCTCCAAGGCGCTGTGCGTGTGTGTGTGGATCCAGAGGCCTTCTCCAAGGCGCTGTGCGTGTGTGTGTGGATCCAGAGGCTTTCTCCAAGGCTCTGTGCGTGTGTGTGTGGATCCAGAGGCCTTCATCACATGTATGTGTCTTTGCAGTCTTCATCCTCCTCTCACGAAAGGCTACACCAGCTGCCCTTCCAGCCCACCGCAGATGAGTTGCACTTCCTTTCCAAGCACTTCCGGAGCACAGAGAGCATCACGGATGAGGAGGGAAGGCGCTCACCTTGTATGCGTCCCAGATCTCGAAGTCTCAGGTAGGAACTTGTCTGGCTAATCCAATATTAAATTGCATAAAACCTGGGTATTATCTATGCTCTTTAATTATGTGAATAAGAGATGGCATGTTCACTTTGATGACTCCAAAGCCTGGAATATATATATTTATTTATTATTACATATATATAAATGCCATGTTGTGAAGATTCACTCAATTTTATCTGTTATATTGTTATAAAACCCCACGGACTATAAATGCTCGGCCTGTCTTGTCCTTTCAGCCCTGGACGTGCTTCTGGAAATTTCGATAATGAAATAATTATGATGAACCATGTCTACAAAGAGAGATTCCCCAAGGTAAGGTGAACAATGGAACCCAAACCCCCTGAATGCTAAACTGCTTTTGCTTAATATGTAAATACCTCTCAGTTGGTGGTTGGGATTTGGAAAGCTATGTTACTCATCCATATAGAACATTTAGACAGACCCTTTTATGCGTCCATGGCAGACGTTGGTATCCTTATCTCATATATTCATTCTTATACCATTTTTAAAAAATATGTTCTGTAATTTTGCTGTGATTTTCAATGTTTCCTTTTTTTGCTGAAAGTTGTACCTTGGGGCTTTTTTTTGGATACCTTCCCTTACCGAAGCATAGCTGTGTTTTTTATGTTGGAATAACAATGTTATAAACCCATTTGCTTTTTTTCTAAGGATCAATAGTATGTTCTGCTTTCGATTAGTAATAGAAGTTATTTATATTATTTGGAACAAGCTTAGCTCTACCTGAAGGATTAAAGAGGAAAGAGAAACTAAGAATGAGCAACACAAGTTATTTAGTCCTTAGACCTAAATTAATAAACTCACATTTTTTTTCTAGGAAAACAAGAATGGAGTTGTTGGTCTTATTTTCAAAGCATTATTTTAATTATTGGCTCGATATGTCTAAATTGCTTACAATGATTTACAAAGTTAGATTATAACAGTCCTTAAGGTTGTGATTTACTGTTGTGTACGGAGTGAACTATTCCTTTGTCTTCATGTTTCCCTGCATTGTCCTCTTTCTAGGCCACAGCACAGATGGAGGAGCGTCTGCAGGACATCATTACAAACTTCTGCCCAAGCCACACTCTACCTCTTGCTGATGGAGTGCTAGGCTTCATCCACCACCAGATTATTGAGCTTGTCCGGGATTGTTTGGACAAGTCCAAGGGAGCACTGGTCACTTCGCGCTACTTTGTGGAACTGCAAGAGCAGTTTGAGAAGATGCTGCAGGACGTGAGTTTCTCCGTACCCATGCGTCAATAGAGAAATTATTGGGGGTGCCGTAAAGGAAACTAAATTGAAGAATCATATGGACCAATAGGGGGAGTTATTGGGAATATAGATTGAAACGTTGTTTATGTTCTATTTTTGCTCTGTATTTTAGGCATACAATCGCTCAGATAGTGAAGAAGTCACATTCATTGTCCAGTTGGTGCGGAAATTGTTAATGGTCATCGCTCGACCTGCACGTCTGCTGGAGTGTTTGGTAAGGAAGCAAGTCATTATTATATTTTATTTTTAGAGCATCATCAGATTCTGTATCGTTTTGGATACAATGGCTGATAGGCTTTTTCATGTATTAGAAAGCAGATAAGACACGACATCACATGTGTACATGTGGTTACATGAGGGCTCTGCTCTATGGAGAGCTTACAATCAAAGAGGTAATCGAAGATGGTAAGGGGCTGCAGGGTGGATCAAAGTTCCTTCATGATGTGGGGGAGATATGTATTACAGAAAGGATAATGTTATATGAAGTTGTGGACTATTGGCTTAAGGAAGTAGGGGCTATTCTTCTCTGGACAGGTGGGTTTTCAGATAACTTTTGAAGACTAGGGGGAGAGTCTTACAGAATGAGGTAGAGAATTTAAAAAATGGGGTCTAATCTTGAAGTCCTGCAGGCCAGCATGTGAAGAGGTAATGGTAGAGAAGGAGTCTTATAAATCTTGGGAACCAAACACACAGGGCTCAAGCAAATAAACACTGATACAATATTAAGAACTTGTAAAGTTAGTTCTGTTCTGCCTAGAGTCATGGTTAATACCAAACATGCATAGATATGTCTCCCTTTTCTTTCCTTCAAATCCTCTTATATCTCTTTTGATGCTGTAACCTTTTTATATCTAGGAGTTTGATCCAGAACAGTTTTATCATCTTTTGGAAGCTGCTGAAGGTCACGCCAAGGTGGGTCAAGGGATTAAGACCGATATTCCCCGATATATCATCAGCCAGCTGGGACTCGCCAAGGACCCATTGGAGGGTAAGTCACATGCAACACCAAAGGCATAAAGATTTTATCCAAAATTATATTTAGTGTCATTTATATAACGGGTCCATCATAGGACCCATGTGTGACAAAAATTATCTATGCCTCTAACGTCTAGATTTCAGGATTATGTTTTTTCCTAGTTTACAGTAAATTATGAATTTAAAATGTACAATCTAAGAGTTTTATGTGCTAAGGCAGGAAACTGAATGTATGACATGGCTAGGTCAAGGGCCAGTGTACACTTTTCATGTTAAACCTATTTGTTATACTTCACCATTCTATGAGGTTTATTGAGAGGTGTTTTTGTTTTACACTTAGGCCATTTTTTATAACTGATTCACTTGAGAATAATAATGTTGCAAATTGATGAAAAATACATGTTGTTTTTCATTTGCTGATTGTTACTTTTTACATGAAAACTTAACAAATGTGAACTGATGCAATAAATGGAACACAATAAGAAACAAACAATTTTCATAATGGAGTCTTGTTAAAGAAAATACATTTCCCGTTAAGTTTTTTCTTAGCATATTGTCTGTGCCATTTCAGGCATACTTATAAACTGCTTTATTTCATTTTGAAGGAACAGTATTCAAGGTGGAAAGAAAAGGAAAAATGGGATATGAAAGTAGGGGAAATATAGAGGGGTTAGGAGATAGACAGGGAAAGGGGAATAATGGAGAGGGGGCATTTGTGTGACAACCAGTTTGTAGGCAGCCATAGTTTTATATCTACTCAAGTGCTACTCCACAAACTGTTGAATGGGTTACACTGTCCAAATGCGCATATATATATATATATATATATATATATATATATATATATATAGCCCGTTTTCGGCCTTGTTTTCATCATGTTTACTTTTTTTCGGCCTCTATTTTTTCTTTTTTCTTGCTTAGTCTATTTTTGATGTTAAAAAAATAAAAAAACAGCAAATATGTCTCAAATTAACTTACAACCTCACTCACAGGCTCCCTGGCTTTCCGCCTGTGCTGCGTGACAGTGAATTTGAGTCATAATTGTGGTATTTCCAGTTGCGTTATTCGGCCGTTTATATCTGCGCCGCTGGCGATGAGCACCTGCGGCACTCATCGCGAGGCCTGCAATGAGTGCCTTTGATGCTCATTGCAGCCTAAGTCCCGCAAGCCTCACAGTTGCGGCCCGCAAAGGCTCACCTCGCTTTGCAATTATTTAACATTTGCGACCAAGATCGCAATGGGACAAACCCTGACCCCAGATACTGGAGATCGGATTCCTCCCTGGATCAATACGCCCTCTCTAATTATCCAGGTTAACCCTGAATGCCCTTGTTACTTTAAAAAGGGGACTGGATATATATTTAAAGTTATCTATCGAATCCACTGTCACCACCTTCTTTGGTAGAGAATTCCACAGTTTAACCACCCTTACTGTGAAGAACCCTTTTCTTTCTTTAAGGTGGAATCTTTTTACTTCTAGCCTCAAGGGATGTCCTCTTGTTAGTTGAAAACCTCTTGGCACAAAAAGCTCCCTTGACAAATATTTATACTGACCCTGGATGTATTAATATAGGGTAATCGTATTCCTTCGTAGACAACTTTTTTCTAGAGAAAATAAGTTTAACTTGGATATGCCAATTTTTTTTTTAGGATGGTTGGAGGAAAAAATTTGTTTTCCAGGATTCTGGTCCCTCTCTCGCTTCATAAATGACATCCTGGTAGTCTGGAGAGGCACCAGAGTAGAATTTGAGAAATTTATGGTTGAATTGAACACCAATGACCTGGGCCTGAAATTCACCTACGAGTTGAGCTTCTCCTCTATTACATTTTTATACTTGCTGATAACAAAAGATCGAAAGGCTAGACTGTCAACCACCACTTAACTGAAGGAAATGGCCACCAATTATTTACTGAAGTGGGATAGCCAGCATTTTGAACTCCTAAAAAGGGGGATTCCCAGGGGCCACTATCTTTTAATAAGAAGGAACTGCAGTTATGGTGATGAATTTAAATCAAAAACAGATACACTACGAACTAGATTTCGAGAGAGAAGTTATTCTAACAAATGCCTCAAATCTGCTTTTAAATATGCATCAGACTGCAGTAGAACAGAATTGCTCAATGGCTTAAATAAGCATCACCAAACAGATAAAGAAATCAGACTATCACGATGTATAATGACCTTTGGTTATGACTCTGATATAATCAGGGACATTTTATCAAATCATTGGCACCTCCTAAGGAGTGATGAGGATCTAAAAGATGCTCTGACACCCAAGGCCTCCATTACCTATCGCAGAGGCAAAAATCTGAGAGACAGATTGGTTCATAGTTCATTCAAAGAACAGAAACCTAGAACCTGGCTAAAGCCATTAGCAGGATGTTTTAAATGCAGTAAATGAAAATTTTGCAAATATTACACCCACAAAAATGTATGAACATCCTATAACCGGTGAAAAATTTATAATCAAAGATTTTTTGAATTGTTGCTCTACAGCAGTGATTTATGTGGCCACCTGTATTTGCAGAAAAATCTATGTAGGCAAAACGAGGCGCCAGTTACGCCGTAGAGTGGGTGAACACATATATAGTATCAAAAATACATTGGATACACCAATTGCCGGCCATGTAAGATATTACCATGACAATAAAAGCGAGGTTCTATCTTTCTGTGCAATAGATCAAGTCCATATAGGACCTAGACAAGGAGATCTGGAAAAAAATTATTACAATGTGAGGCACGCTGGCCCAAGGCCCTAATGGCCTAAATGAAGGGTTTACTTTTACACCCTTATTTAACTTCCATTACGTATATGTTATTTCTTTTCTTTCTATAGACACACCTTTAGATACACATATGTTTGTCACTTTCTATTCACATATACTAACATATCCTTCAATTATAACCTGGGTTATTTAGGCCAATCCAGGCCTCATATCATCATTGATCCACTGGTGATTTACATCACCTATATGGTTTATATACATCCACTATCACTCATGTGCTAGTTGCATTTAACTGCTGCTGGTCAACAGTTCTTTTCACCTTTCACCTTTATTATTATATAATTATAAAATCTTTTTTATAGAGGTATAACTCTTTTAGGCGGACCTATGGAGTTGTTATTATTCACAGCTTGTTCCCCTGTGTTAAACAGGGACTCTCCTTCCTAATATATTATATTCACTTTGTCACATATTAAGGGCCTCATTCTATTATCGGCCGTAAAACGGCCGCAAAGCTGCAATTCCTTGCGGGGGTTCCGTTATCTTGCAATTCAATTATACGGCCCCGCAAGGATCTCCCCTTACGGCCCGCCGTATATCTTGCAACCGGCCGTAAGATCAGAAATCTTTAAATGCAAAAATAAATTCAAGACAGCTCTGTACAGCTCTGTAAATGCTAGGGATCATATTGGGGGACATGAGGATTAATAGCAACCCACTCTCAAGCTTGCACATCAGCCCAAATCCGAGTTTACATTACATTAACTGTTTATTTTCCGGCCGCAGCCTGGGCGGGTCTGAGGTGCTCCAAGCACTCTGGACTTTTTACATGGATTTTTGACATAAATTAAAAAATTAGTTTTTTACTGATTTGAGTGTAGGGGAATGTTGTGCTATTTTTGCTAACACCTACAATCACTTTATAGTCTCCTCAGAGTGCAGGATGGCTTTATTTGGGCTATTTTATGTGCTTAATTGGTGCTAGTGGGACCTTTTTTCTGCAAGTAAGCTGCGGCTCGGTTTTAGCCTTGCAGAGAGGGTTCCCGGAGCAATTGAATAGCAATCGGGCTTTTCTTGCGGCCGAAACTCTTGCGGCCGTTTTAGATCAAAGGCTTTCCTCCGGCGCAAGCGGCCGCAAGGGATAACAAGGCGCCGGCCGCAAGCCTGCCGGAGTCCCCGGCCTGAGGGGAATAGAATAGCCGAATAGCTTGCGGCCGGTCCTTGCGGCCCCGCATCTCCTATGGCCGATAATAGAATGAGGCCCTAAGAATCTAGGGGCACCCAATGTGTCTCATACCCTCACATATTCCTATCCTATTTATGCTCCTTAAGTCCATGATAATTGAATATCTAGAATATATATGTGATCTATATTTGTTTACGTTACATATAGTGATCATTATACTTATATGTATGGTAATATCCTCTTCTTCTTCAACCTTTGACATGCATTACCCAATGCCCCCAGGTGTTGGCGATCTCATGCATTTTAAGGCCTGTGCAGAGACATATGGATACCCTATCTCTATTATACGTTGCCTAGGCAACTGATCCCTATAAGTAGTCCACCGTTACAGCGTTATACAATTTTACTTTTGAAAAAGACGTTCTACGTCAAAACGCGTCAGGCCCTAGCAATGACGCAGAGTACGTCATTACGCAAGGCGTGCGCATGCGCGTTGCAGATCCGGAGGTCGAGTTGTATTGAGCCCGCAAATCTTAGCTATATGGCCTAGCTTAATGCCCCTTGCACCCCCGCTATACGCTTACTTAAGAGATTGATATTATTTAAGTAACGATCAAGCCAGCTCTATGCAAACA